>RAOR01000625.1:0-13493 GCA_009805435.1 Neurospora sp. FGSC 26625
CAATCTCCTCCTTGGTCCAACCCATAACATTGCCGAAAATAAACTGGCTGGCATGAACCAAGACCTTGAGGGTGCCACCCAGTTTATTTTCGGCAATGTTATGGGTTGGACCAAGGAGGAGATTACTGCCTACATTGCTAAACTAAAACGGGAGATCAAAAACCTGAATATTCATGGGTACTTCCCGTACCGCGTGGTGTACGCGCAGAAGCCGCTCGATGCTTGAGCCTTGAGGTGCGGCTGGGCAAGATCACCGACCCGAGCTGGTTACCTTCGTTATTCTACCACAATAGGCGGGTGGATTGGGACAAGCTTTTCATACCTTTTCCTGTGAGAGAATAGTCTGACATGACTAATATGTGTCACGCACGTGGATCTAGCTGCCGTGGCACACAAATAATCTAACATTGTTTATAAATAACTAAAGATGAAGAAGAAAGGGGAAGCTAGTAGGTAGTCTACATCGGATGAGAGGGATGACATCCTTATATGCAATAACAGATGGGATGGAAGACTGAACGTGCATGTGATCTGGGCACATGTCTGGCGCCGCCATGACAACATGCGTGATGGTTGAACCCTCGGGTAACCCTCGCAATTGTTTAGAAGGCAGCAGGGTAGATCCCAAATCGTGCTTATGCCTTCAGCCTTACCCGGCCTCCCGTCCCGCTCTACAATCCAGCCCTGGTTTGTTTGTTAGTTTGGTACAAAAAAAGGCCAGATCTTACTAGACTTGGGAAAGCGGCCGAGATTCTCGCGGATAGATGCTGTGAATTGGTAGCTTGAAGTTTTGAAGAGGACGGAGRGATGCTTCTGTGGCCCCTGGTCATTGTCGAAACTCTACAAACGGAGACGAGATGTTCTCTTCCTCCTAAGGNTCGCGGATAGATGCTGTGAATTGGTAGCTTGAAGTTTTGAAGAGGACGGAGAGATGCTTCTGTGGCCCCTGGTCATTGTCGAAACTCTACAAACGGAGACGAGATGTTCTCTTCCTCCTAAGGCCAATGAGGGCTCTGAATTGCCCTTGYTCTGCCCCGGTTCTGCCCYATCAGAAGAACCAAACTAACAAACAAACCAGTATTGTATTGTACTAGTACGTGTAGGGTGTCGAATTCCCTCAGACTGTACATTACGGCGAACTTTGGTAGCTATATCCAATCCACACAGTTGATTCGAGATGGTACACAGCCGATTTATCCGGCCCAGCCACATGCACCACCTCTCCCACATAGCCCATTTTGGTTAGACCCAGCGGTTATATCACACACTGTGTGGGATACAGGATGGTTCCTTCCTCATACTAATATCAACTTGGGCGGTGAGGGGTAGATCATATCTACCCCTGCTGTCACATTTGTAATGAACAGGGTACCTTATTGAATAAATCCGACGGCTCGGGCACCCCGACATGGAACCACTTCTTGGCCGTTCCATCTTCTTCACCCAAACTCGAATTTCAGCCAGAAGCAAGATTCCATCATGAGTTCTACGGCGAAAAGAAAGGCCCAGTCGCCGGCATCTAAATCACCCACGCCTGCTCCCGCAACTCCAGCTGCTGCGAGAGAACTCACGCCTGCTCCTGCAACTCCAGCTGCTGCGAGAGAACCCACGCCAGGTCCTGCATCTCCCGCTGCTGGAATGACTGGCCCTCTTCCTGGATCTCACTGGGCTGAACAGGTACGGCCCTCTCACGTTCCCCGTCGCCCGGTCACAAGCCCAATCATAATTGGAATTGATCACTGACATAATTTACTTACGCACTACAGGGACTTCCGGAAGAGGATGGAAATGATGCGGATTCAACCATTGGAAGCGATATCGAGAGTTCGACTGCTTCGATTAGTTCGAGTATCCTCAGATACCGTGAACTGAACGGCAGAACTTACCATAGCGATAGCGTAACGGATGGAGAGTATTGGTAAGTTTGGACCAAGATCATGGCCAGCGTCTTCTCGCACGTCATTGGTAGCCTCGCACGATGAAGCACTGCGCATGTGTGTGAGGAAACAGCCAACGCTAACAAGCATTTTCAACTTTCATGTAGGGGCCCCAACGACGCTAAGCAGAACGAAATGCTGGATATTTTGTAAGTGAAACATACTTCCCATCATCGGTTTCACAGCTGACCAAATATTGCCTACCTTAGCCATCATACGATGACCATTTGTTTGGATGGCAGGCTTTATGATGCCCCTCTTCCAAAAAATCCCGAGAATGCAATTGATCTTGGCACAGGCACAGGTACGCCGACTTTCTGCATTGTCTTGGTGGTTGTTCCCTTCTACACTGACTTGGTAGTTGTTCCTTAAAAACTAACTCGATATTTAGGGCTGTGGGCAATCGATTTTGCCGATGAATTCCCTAACTGCAACGTTATAGGCACTGATATCTCGCCCATCCAACCCAGTTGGGTACCCCCCAATCTCCGGTTCGAGATTGACGACTACAACAAGGAATGGGCCTATAAGTCTGGTTTCTTTGACTTCATCCACCTCCGGT
Source organism: Neurospora sp. FGSC 26625 (assembly GCA_009805435.1). Taxonomy (NCBI): domain Eukaryota; kingdom Fungi; phylum Ascomycota; class Sordariomycetes; order Sordariales; family Sordariaceae; genus Neurospora; species Neurospora sp. FGSC 26625. The sequence continues at coordinate 2,500 of RAOR01000625.1, forward strand.
GGCTTATCGGCACCGTCAAAGACGTGTCTGCTTTGTATAAGGAGGCTTACCGGTGCTGCAAGCCGGGCGGTTGGATCGAGCATATGGATGCATCCGCTACAGTCGAATCCGACGATGGTTCCGTAGATAACAAGGCTCTTGCCCTGGGCCAATGGGGCCCTATGTGGCAGGCGGCTGCAACGAGGATCGGGTTTGAATGTGATATACTCAGCAACAACCAGATGCAGAACGCAATGAAGGAGGCCGGTTTCGTGAACATAGTAGTGAAGGATTACAAGGTAAGTGCTCTGCTTCCTACAACGTCTGTTTATCCCAGAGACTCTAACTACGGGATACTTGCAGGTCCCTGTTTCCCCATGGTCTAAGGACAAGAAGTTGAACGATGTTGGTCTCTACTTCTATACCATGCTCCTCCAAGACCTTGAAGGTACTCTTCAATTCATGTTTGGTAAGGTCATGGGGTGGACCACGGAGATGATCAACATCTACATCCACCATTTGAAGAAGGAGTTGAAAAACAAGGACCTTCATGGGTACTTCGTCTACCGCAATGTGTATGGTCAGAAGCCACTGGATGCTTAATATGAATGTACGGCTGGGCAACAACACCGACCGGGGCTGGTCAATCTCCCACGATAAGCGGTTGGATACCTCTACCTTAGGACAAGCTTTATATCTCTTTTTTCTATGAATAATCTGAAAACAATATAGTTGAAACACCATTCGGAATGCGATCACAGTTGGCTTCGCGGACGACACTAATATAGTCGCGGTCGCTAAAACAACGGAAGAAAATTGCAGGACTCTCCAAGCGGCGTGGGATATATGCTCCGGGTGGGCAACGGAGAGAGGTATGGAGTTCGAAGCGAGCAAAACGGAGCTCATGCATTTTACGCGGACGAGAGAACCGAGGACGGAAACTCTCCAAATCGGCGGAGTAGTGCTTAAACGGACGGAATCGACGAGATTCCTAAGGGTTTGGCTGGATCGGAAACTTAATTACCGAGCACACGCGGAAGCTGTAAAGAAAAAGATGGCTACGCAGACAAATGCATTAACGCGGCTAGCGGCGAAAACTTGGGGTTGCTCTTTTGCGCGAGCAAGAGAGATTTATACTAAGTGTATTCGGAGTGCGACCGCATATGGAGCCTCAGCCTTCCACCAACCGACCGAAGTCTACGGGAAACCGCGAGGGATAGTAATTGGGTTGGCCAAATACCAAACTTAATGTTTGAGAGTTGTCGCCGGGGCGTATAAAGCCACGCCAGTAAGGAATCTAGAGACGGAAACCTTTTGTCCGCCGCTCGACCTCTATCTCAATAAAAGGGTAAGGGCGTTCGAAGAAAGACTCGCCCGTACGGACCAAGCTAGGTTCGTCCGAGGGACCGCAGCCTGGGTAGCCAGCCGCATCCAGATAAGAGCAAGAGGTCGACCACCCGCTGACCGACCCGAGAGCGGTGCCGCCAAAGCCAAGTGGGCGGAGGAATGGGCGCCGACGGAGAAACTTATCGCACTAGCAGCAGGGCCACCATCGGAAACGGGAACGCCCCTGCCCCCGTCGCAGATACCGGAACCAACCGCCATCGACCGGGAGGAGTGGTTGGAGGATCCAACGAAAAGAGAGTGGGTATCGCGCTATAACCACCAGGTAGCGGCGGCGGCAGCCAAATCAGGTCGGCGGTACAAATTCACCATGGCTGATCTTAACGCGAGGTTTAGCGACGCTGCTATTCGACGGCACGCTGTCGGACAGAAGAAAAAGAAGAAACGCCATCAATCGGAAGTCGACGACGAACCCTACCCATTAACGAAGGCCCAAAGTTCTCTCCTCAGCCAAGCTAGGACAGGAATTATCGGACTCCGGTCCTTCCTCTTCCGGAGGAAGGTACCGGACGTCATGACACCGTTCTGCTCGTGCGGGGCCGGGGAGGAAACGTTTGAGCACCTCGTTTTCGGATGTCTACGGACGGAGGGACAGTGGACGACGGCGACAGACTGGCCGCAAACACAGGAAGAACTCCAAATTCATTTGGATGACGGAACCCGGGCAGAGAAAATCCTTTCGTGGGCACTTAGGTTAGGCAGATTRAATGARTACCGCCTGGCAGTSGAGTTGGAGGARGAGCATYGCGAGGCYRCGATGCACRTATAATTTGGTGGGATGTGGCTTGTTCGCTGGGGCGGTGAGTGAGCACCGCCACAGCTGGAACCGGGAAGGAGAAGRCGCGATCCAATCGCGTCCGAACGTAGCTGGCGGTTTTCATCCGACGGCGCTTATCGCCGCACGGTTTTTCCTTCAGAGAACCAGGAGAGGGACCCCATGCCATTACGGCGCTGTATATAGATATAGCACAGGGAATAAGATTATTATTTTTAATATAGTTGAAACCTCGGATGACCGTCGCACTTGTTTTACAGGGTTGATCCCAAACCGGGCATGTGCCTTCAGCCTTACCCGGCCTCCCGTCCCGCTCTACAATCCAGCCCTGGTTTGTTTTGTTAGTTTGGTACAAAAAAGCCACATCTTACTACATAGACTTGGGAAAGCGGCCGAGATTCTCGCAGATAGATGCTGTGAATTGGTAGCTTGAAGTTTTGAAGAGGACGGAGAGATGCTTCTGTGGCCCCTGGTCATTGTCGAAACTCTACAAATATCACAGGGCTAGCCTGTGATGTGGTTGTACTGCACTGACTGCACATGTGCCATGCACTCACGCACTGGCCACAGTCACGTGTAGTCTCACGTGCGCGCGCACGGATTGGCCTGCTGGGCTCGCGCCCATATAGCCAGTCCTCCACGCACACTTCCTTTCCTCTCCTTCGTACAACAACGCATATCTCAACCCACCTATAACGGTGCCTCGCCCCATGATAACAAACGGAGACGAGATGTTCTCCCAGGTCTTCCTCCTGAGGCCAATGAGGGCTCTAAATTGCCCTTGTTCTGCCCCGGTTCTGCCCTGATTCTGCCCCATCAGAAGMACCAAACTAACAAACAAACCAGTATTGTCATTACGGCGAACTTTGGCAGGCGCGAACATGACTTTATCATTGGCTATATCCATGATTCGAGATGGGGCCCAGCCACCACGTCTCCCACATAGCCCATTTTGGTTAGACCCAGCGGTTATACCACACACTGTGTACGATGCAGGATGGTTCCTTCCTCATACTAATATCAACTTGGGTGGTGAGGGGTAGGTAGATGCCGATGTTACATTTGAACAGGGTACCTTATTGAATAAATCGGACGGCTCGGGCACCCGACATGGAACCACTTCTTGGCCGTTCCATCTTCTTCACCCGAACTTGAATTTCAGGTAGAAGATACCTAAGGTATCCAAGATTCCACCATGAGTTCTACGGCGAAAAGAAAGGCTCAGTCGCCGGCACCTAAATCACCCACGCCTGCTCCCGCAACTCCAGCGGCTGCGAGAGAACTCACGCCTGCTCCTGCAACTCCAGCGGCTTCGAGAGAACCCACGCTTGCTCCTACAACTCCAGCGGCTCCGAGAGAACCCACGCCCAGTCCTGCATCTCCCGCTGCTGGAACAACGGCCCCTCTTCCTGGATCTCACTGGACTGAACAGGTACAGCCCTCTCATGTTCCCCGTCCCCTGGTCACAGTCATACCTATTTGGAATTGATCACTGACATACCTTACTTACGCACTACAGGGACTTCCGGAAGAGGAGGAAAATGATGGGGATTCAACCATTGGAAGCGATATCGAGAGCTCGACTGCTTCGATTAGTTCGAGTATCCTCAGATACCGTGAACTGAACGGCCGAACTTACCATAGCGATAGCGTAACGGATGGAGCGTATTGGTAAGTCTGTTTGGGATTACTCGTCAGGGCTCGAAGCGCCCAGTCTAACCTCCGCATTGGGTCTAGTCTGTGAGGTGTCGCTGTTAGCCCAGACGAGTMTGGATGAAGCACTGCGCATGTGGGAGGAAACAGCCAACGCTAACGAGCAYTTTCAACTTTCATGCAGGGGCCCCAACGACGCTAAGCAGAATGAAGTGCTGGATATTTTGTGAGTGAAACATGCTTCCCACCATCGGTTTCACAGCTGACCAAATATTGCCTACCTTAGCCATCATGCGATGACCATTTGTCTGGATGGCAGGCTTTATGATGCCCCTCTTCCAAAAAATCCCGAGAATGCAATTGATCTTGGCACAGGCACAGGTACGCCGATTTTCTGCGCGGTCTGGTGGTTGTTTCCTTCTGCATTGTCATGGTGGTTGTTCCCTTCTGCACTGTCTTGGTGGCTGTTTCCTTCTGCACTGTCTTGGTGGTTGTTCCTTGAATACCTTACTGACTCGACGTTTAGGGCTGTGGGCAATCGATTTTGCCGATAAATTCCCTAACTGCAACGTCCTGGGTACCGATATCTCGCCCATCCAGCCCAGTTGGGTACCCCCCAATGTCCGTTTCGAAATCGACGACTACAATAAGGAGTGGACCTATAACTCTGATTTCTTTGACTTCATCCACCTCCGGTGGCTTACCGGCACCGTCAAAGACTGGTCCGCTTTTTATAAGGAGGCTTACCGGTGCTGCAAGCCAGGCGGTTACATCGAGCATATGGATGCTTCCAGCGGTAATGTTTTCTCAGACGATGGTTCCGTGAAGACTGAGGTTCATGCCCTGGGCCAGTGGGGCCCCATGTGGGAGGAGGGTACAAGGAAGATTGGGCAGCATCTGCTCACCAACAACGAGATGGAGAACGGAATGAAGGAGGCCGGTTTCATAAACATAGTAAGCAAGGATTACAAGGTAAATTCTCCGCTCCCTACAGCGTCTGTTTATCCCAGAGACTCTAACTACGGGATACTTGCAGATCCCTCTCTCCCCATGGTCCAAGGACAAGAAATTGAACGAAGTTGGTCTCTACTTCTATACCGCTATTACCCAGGACCTTGAAGGTATTGTTCAGTTCATGTTTGGTAACGTTATGGGGTGGACCCCGGAGGAGATCACCATCTACCTCAAACATTTGAAGAAGGAGTTGAAGGACATGGACCTTCATGGGTACTTCGTCTACCGCAATGTGTATGGTCAGAAGCCACTGGATGCTTAATATGAATGTACGGCTGGGCAACAACACCGACCGGGGCTGGTTAATCTCCCACGATAAGCGGTTGGATACCTCTACCTTAGGACAAGCTTCATATCTCTTTTTTCTGTGAACAATCTGAAAACAACATAGTTGAAACCTGACCGTCGCACTTGTTTTATAGGGTTGATCCCAGACCGGGCATGTGCCTTCAGCCTTACCCGGCCTCCACCACATTGCTCCCCCGACATGCTTTTTGCGTCCAGACTATCCCTGTAGCTTCATTTCACGCACTTACAATTCGACATGGGAGACACACCGGGCAAAGAGAGGAACATCATCAGCGGTGATCTTTTGGCAAAGGAGGCGCGGGAGTGACACCGAGAGGAGGGTGCCTCCGGATACCTCAACGCTCAACCGGGATGCGGTACCGTAGTCGTAGTGGTAGGCGTGCTCGAGTCATCTGATAAATCTGTTCCAGTGTCACCCTCGTGGGCCCCTCTATCACGAAAAGCCATACTGTACATTTAGAACTTATCCAGAAGATGAACTTCGTCACCTGTTGATTCTTGCCGGTGGGAACGGACGTGAGAAGGAGGAAAGGAAGTTACGACTGAAGTGGGATGCGGCTCATGGATGCCCCTTGCATGACGGCGCACAAGTCCTCCTGCATCCAAATGTGCACTAACACTCCTACACCAATGATGGCAAAAGAATTGCTAGTGTCTGTTAGCGCAAAGCTCCCCACCGGCGTGCCTTCCTCGGCTCAGCTCGGGTACAGTAAAGATCCCTGAAAGTGCAACTAATCCGGGCTGGCGAAATCCTTTGCACTTTCTGGGTATTTGCACTTGGGGGAGCTAGTGCATAGACTAGGAAGCCCCCTGAGAGGCGACCAAAAGTGGGTCGTTAGAGCCCTGGTAACCGGGTATACGTAGTAAGTGTTCTCTCCCACCAAAACTGGACCCATGTAGGTGCAAATTCGGGCTAACTTCTTTGCACTTTGCAGTTTGCAGGTTTTGTATGGGGCAATAATTCCGGCACCCAAGATTCTTTTGCGCTTTGGGGGGGCTTTGCACTTGGGGGTGGTTGCACTTTCAGGGATCTTTACTGTATGTCTTTTTTCGACTTCCCGAGCATTTAGTCTCCCTCCACTCACGACGTTCCTTCAAGTCATCACAATARTGGTACCATACCATCTGACTAGAGGTATCTAAGGAAACCCGAGTGGCGTTTTACTCTACTTACCTCTAGGTAAACGAAAGCACGTCGAAACGGTCAACCACCTGCGCCTACAACAATTCCCTTCTACCCAATTGCTACGAGCTCCGTCTATAAAAGACGGCCATCGTCTGACTTTTGTCAGAGACGATACTTTGCTAGCAATCATCACCATCGGATTAATTCATCTATCGTTCGTGTATGATACCTCTAGGTTTGTATTGTATGTTATTTGGATGCCACCACATATGGATTGGGATGAAGAGAAAACAAGATGTGAGAGACAAGAGACCGAGTCCSSGGACTCGGTGGGAATACGCTAGGTAGGTACGTGTTACGGGTAAGGCTAAAGTAACAGCGATGAGCCTTGTTCGTTAAACGGGGGCGGGGAGCGGGTGAGAAAACAGGTTGCAAGGGGATCCATGATCTTGAATGACAGTGTCCAAAACGACAATTATGCAAATGATGATAAGTCATATCCAAATCGCTATTTACATGAGAGACTGGCCACATTGACAACCAAAAGCATGGGCACGATACATGTACGACCCTCCGCTGAAATACCTTATTCATATTCACAACACCCACCGGCGTTTTGCATGGCCTCCCGTCGGTTATTGTGACAAGGGCTGTAATCAGGGCTTGGAACAGTAGTTCAATTCAGCTAATAAACTTCTTTGGTCTCGAAGGCCTTGTTGATCTCCTCAACCTCCAGTAGAAGGTTGGGCTTCAAGGCCTTCTTATGCCAAAGGGAATCGGTACGTACTTGAGGTGCGCATCAAGCCTTGTCGCCTGAGGCTTCAAGGCATCTATCTGGCAGTCTGCATACGTGTGGATCTTCCTGAATGCCTTCATCCATTCTCCATCTTCCTTCTGGCGCTGTCCTGCGTCCTTCTTCTTGCTTGGTTGGCTGTGGTTGCTTCTAGGATGATAGTGGCCGAGGGTCCGGCCGTGGGTCCGGCCGAGGGTCCGGCCGAGGTGAGTGTTGCGGCCGGATGCCACCGGGCATCTCGAGGCTAATGCCAGGCGTTGAGGCTCTGCTGAGCCTTGCGACCCTGACCCTGGACTGTGGGCGATGTCCGCGTGACAGTTATCCACCTTATGCATCCAGCGGCTTTTGCGACCTCACTATGCGCCACTTAGAGTAAGAATGAATCTTGGCTCCCCTGAACTCTCGGCGCAGAGTAGCGGCGTAGTTCGCGATATCCTTCGGAGTCCACCCCAGATAGGTGGGCATGAGATAGGTAAGGAAGCCCTCAATGTCATGTGTCAGCGCCACAGACGTGTAGAGACCTATCTGCTTCATCTTCGGGTCAGTAGACCAGGGCGAGAGGGGAATCTAGATCTCGGGGTCAGCTTCAGCCTCGTCTCAAGGGCTCATGGCCAAGGAAAGTCTTACATAATAATCCTCGGACGTAATGTTGGTGAACCCAGCGTTCTTCATTCCCTTTTCCATCGTGTCTGAAGAAACCACGTTGAACTCGAGCCCGGTCTTCCGCGTAACCTCTTTCCAAATTGGACCCCACTGGGCCGTAGCGGAATCATGAGGCATCGTTCCATCAAAGCAAAAAAATTCACCATCGGTATCAAGGTGTTCAATCCAACCGCCCGGCTTGCAGCACCGGTAAGCCTCATTATACAGGGCATCCCAATCCTTAACGGTGCCGGTGAGCCAGCGAATGTGAATGAAGTCGAAGTAGTTCTCTTGATAGGTCCACTCCTTAGTTGCGTCATCGATCACGAAGCGGGCGTTTGGAGGTACCCAGCTAGGTTGAATAGGGGAAATGTCGGTGCCAATTACGTCGCAATTGGGATGATCGTCCGCAAAGTCACTGTTATATGAAAATAAGATGTTAGCAATCGAAGATCGACCTATGAATCTGACAGGTCAGCCTTACATGGCCCAGATTCCTGCACGTAAAGATGGTCAGTAAAGTTGAGTAAAGAAAAGAGATGGCGGTCCAGGTTGATCAGCTTACCAGTGCCGGTACCGATATCAATAGCGTTCTCGATCTCCTTCTTATTGAGCGGGGACATATACAGCTTTCCATCGAACATCATAACTATGGCCGTGTGGATGATATCCAACATCTCATTTGCCTTGGCATCATTAGGGCCCCTGAGTGGTGCACATGGACCAGTAGTTAGTTCAGCTCCACAACATGAATGGGTAACAACACTCGTCTTGCTAATGCTTTCCAATTCAGACGTACCAATACTCTCCGTCAGTCACAGAATCGCTGTGGTAGGTTCGTCCCAGGACATTACGGTAGTGCAAGATGCTGGAAGTGATCGAGGCGGTCGAACTGTCGGCGTCACTTCCCAGGGTCGAGTCATTGTCCTCATCCACCTCCTGTACGTGTAGAAGACTTTTTGTTAGCATACGCCATTCTCAAAATGATAGATGGAAACGGTGTGATCAAGGATGTCTCATTCGTCGATGATCAATCTAGCTCACTCACTAAGAGAAGAGAAGAGAATCGTCGGACGCAGATGCTGCCACTGCCTAACACGTAGACTAGGATCTGGGCAGGTGCGAGACCGCCAGGAGCTCCTGCATGACAGACGCCTGGTGGAAACCGAAAAGAGGATGCATATGTAGATGAAACGAACCTGCTGGCCCCAATGGGCACCGGACAAAAGGCCAACAGGCTCCGAAGACTCATCGGCCACTGGAGACGTGGGAGCGGGCGTGGGCGACTTCGCRGGACCCGGTGTGGGCGACTTCTTTCCCGTTGGKGACGYGGGACCAGGTGTGGGCGACTTCTCCTTTCCCTTTGGCGACTTTGCCTCGGGTGCTGGCGATTGTGCCTTTTTGAGAGGGGAACTCATCGGATATTGAAAGGGTTGAAAGATTGGTCAGTGAACTGCAGAGGTTGGCCAAAGTCAATGCTTGGTGTTTTCGCGTGCCAGCGGCCCAGTATATATGATTTCTCGTCACCCAGTTACCCCTCCTCGATAAAAAGTCTTCCGTTGCATGAGCGGTCAAGAGTGAACATGAAGGTAACCTCCTTCCTGAACTGTGTGCTTCGGTCACCTCTTTCCTTTTGACTGGTCACATTCGTGCTTGCTTCTTAGAGACCGTTCGGTACCTCTTGTACTAACAGCAAGCACGCAGCTATGCGGGTACAGCCAGAATTTAGTGTTAGTTGTCAAGTAACCTCATGTACCATGACTGTGGGCTTTTCCTGAATCAAGTCAGCTACCGAGGTGGTGGAAAAACACAGTGAATGGGCGATTTGGCAAACGTTGCAATACGCACCAGCTCCCAGGAGGCTGGGGAGCAATACGAAAGATCAGGCCACGGCCGCGACCACGTAGCGCGTCTACCGTTTTTTATCGTTCGATTTGGATAAGCCCCTGTTGGGTTCAGAATATACCCGGCGCTATACCTTTTTGAGGATATCCAGATCGAACGAGAAAAAGTGCATAAATTGTTACCATCCTATCAGCCACTCTGCAGTATTTGCAGCAGTGGAGATAAGTATACATCCCATTCAAACAAAATCATCTCGAATTCGACCGGGCCCCTCCATATTTTCTGACTGACCAACTCCWATGAGACAGTTACCCGTGCCACGCCCCCACTTTTTTGGGACTCGCCAGACTCGCACCCCCTAAAGTGGGTGCTCACCACCAAAACAACCAACCCACCAAAACAACCAGATTCTTGATATTTGCAACCATCTTTCTTCGCACAGCCACCACGACGTGTGCACGTACGGTATCGCGATCAAAACAATGGAGGCTCGCTTGCAGAAAGCAGTAGATTTCCACCAAAAAAATCCTGAATATCCAGTCAGTGCGCTGTGCAGGGATTTCGAGGTTCCCCGTCAACGCCTCCGCAACCGCCTCAAAGGCATCCCCCCCAAGAAAGGACAGCCCGCACACAACAGCCAGCTGTCTTCAGCAGAGGAAATCGCTCTCTGCAATTATATCGATCGTCTCGATAGGATTAACCTTGCTGTACGCCCTGAATTCGTCGAAGATGCAGCGAATTACATCCTTCGAACTCGTGCCTCCAGGGCCGAGCTTGCAGGAGGGGACCCGCCCCGCGTTGGCCATCACTGGCCGTCGCGGTTCCTCCGCCGGCACAAGTACTCAAAGCTGTTGCAGAAGCAGNCAGCAGAGGAAATCGCTCTCTGCAATTATATCGATCGTCTCGATAGGATTAACCTTGCTGTACGCCCTGAATTCGTCSAAGATGCAGCGAATTACATCCTTCGAACTCGTGCCTCCARGGCCGAGCYTGCAGGAGGGGACCCRYCCCGCGTTGGTCATAACTGGGCSTCGCGGTTCATCCGCCGGCACAAGTACTCAAAGATGTTGCAGAAGAAGATGGATGCTGCCCGCAAAGACAATGAGGACGTGGATAAGGTGAGCCCGAATCCCTCGTGCAGATTACAGCCGAATTGCTAACGCTTTGTCATGATAGGTAGCGGCCTACTTTGCTAAGCTCCTTGATGTCATTCGCGCAGACGGTTTCCTACCATCAGACATATGGAATATGGATGAGACTGGCTTTCGTATTGGTATTGGAAAAGACCAAGTTGTGACCAACGCGGGGCGGGTCCCCTCCTGCAAGCTCGGCCCTGGAGGCACGAGTTCGAAGGATGTAATTCGCTGCATCTTCGACGAATTCAGGGCGTACAGCAAGGTTAATCCTATCGAGACGATCGATATAATTGCAGAGAGCGATTTCCTCAGATCGGA
>RAOR01000626.1:0-16914 GCA_009805435.1 Neurospora sp. FGSC 26625
GGGGGGAGGACTGGGTTTTATACCCTGAACTCTGGGAGGGAGCCAGGCCAAGCCCAGAACCTGAACCATCTGAACCAAACCCGTGAATGGAAGCCACCCTCAATGGGATCTGTGCACGTGAAAGACCCTTGACGGTCCCAGCCGTCACAACATATAGGACAATAAAAAGGGTTTAAAACGCTATAGAAGCCTCTTATGTTTCTCTCTAACTCCTTTAAGATTGGACGTTATTAGTCTACGGTAATTAACCGATAGAAAGCCGAACGCTTTCTTATATCTAGCAAAGCGTTGTCTTTTGGTACCAAACTAACAAATAAACCAGGGCTGGATTGTACACCACAAGACTAGATATGTAGAGGCGCAAACCTGATTCGACTACAACAAAAGGGACAAACGAGAAGTAAGCGCGACGTTACGGGAAGGGGAGCGGGAAGAAGAAGGGGTGGAGTCTAGGTACATACTGCCTAGGTTGTGACAACGGCGTGCGTGCACTAGTAGTACTGTGTAGTATCAGGAGAAAGACGCAGGCAACTGAAAGATGTCACGGTGTGAAGCACATGGATCAAGTACTCCTCAAGTTCTGATTCCGCGAAGCCGCGTTTTTTGAGGTGTTCGATGTAACTGTAAGTGTCTAACTATCGTACCTTAACGCCGGTGGCTGGCGATAGTGGAGAGGGATGCCATATGGATACTCGATATGATTGATTTATAAGGCCTTCGGTCCTCCACTCCCTGCTGACAGCGAGAAAGTTATTAAAGGTACCTTGGGCAGCCCTTTATCCTCCCAAACGAAGAAGTAACCGCCCTTTAGCCGCTGCAATCTACCATGTCCCCTCCTTCATGGCAACATCACCATCACCATCCTAATTCACCCCCCGTCCGCCCACCTCAACCCCTTTCCTTTCATATATGTACACTCATGAACGCCCTACCGCCTCCCCCTAGCCATCTCCCGTCTAGACTCCGCCACGTTTGATCTCCCCGCCTTCTTTCCCGCCTGACTCTGGGTACGCTGAAGTAAGCCCTACTTAACCTCATCCACCTTGGTCCTCGGCGGCTCATCCAGCCTCGTATACGCCTCCTGAATAGCTCTCACTTCAATCCCATCCATCTCCAGCGCCACCAACCAATCTCTCAGCTGGATATTCTTCCCCTGGTCACTATTCTCTCTCCACATGCCCAGCCGGTTCTTCTGGTTTTCCGACGTAAGTTGTTGCGGTTTATTATCCACCGCCGCCGCCGCGCCAGCCTTGCCAGCGGGCGTAGAAAGGCCATCGCCACCTAGAGATGTGCGCGGAGTGYTAGCGCCTGACCCGCCGCCGCCGCCACCGCCGGCGCCCGCGTTCATCCACGAATAGGACTTGCCCTTCTTGCGACCGAAGCCGCCCATGATGGCGTTGAGGGTTTGATTGGCTGAGGCGGTGGATGAGGCTTCGGCTAGCTTGGCGGCTGCGGCGCCCCGCTTGAGTTCCTTCTTCGAGAGGAGCTTGCCGTCGGCGTCGGCGGTGGTTGGAGTCCCCGGGGCCACGGAGCCGGCGCGGGAACCGGTGCCACCAGCAGCTGTGTCCGGGTTTTGGCGCTTTTGGCGCTTGCGGAGGCGGGCTTCTTCGAGGTTGCGGTCGGCGCGAGCGGTGTCGCGCAGGGCGGTGGTGAGATTGTTTTTGGTGACGTTGGGGTCGTTAAGTTTGGCGGTGTCGTAGGAGCCTGCGGTTTCTTAGTAGAGTTTTGGTTGGGAAACAGGGAGAAAATACATACGCTTAAGGGGGTTGGGCTGAGGACCGACGCCAGCGGCGGCTTCCATGCCTTCTTGAATGGCATCATTAAGCCCCGTCTTCAAAGACACGGCCACATCAGCCCACTCCGCCGGGACCTCTCCGCGAGAAGTCGTCTGGCGGTTGATCGCAATGGTATGCGCAGACTCGATTATCTGCCGGAGCCTGTGCTTTGTAGCAATCGACAACAGGGCTATTTGGTCACTCAAATATGAATCGATCGGGATCCATGAGCTGGTGACACTAACAAGAGCGCCACCTTCACCCGTCTTTGTGCTCACCGTGACTTTGGGCTGCGTTGACGAAGGGTCGTTGGCTGGCTTACTCTTGTTGACTGCACTACTACCCTTGAGCTCGCTGTTGAGCTCCAACCCGTACTCCTTGGCGATCTTTTGGGCCTTCCAATGCAGCGGGGYCACCTCCAAGAAAGGCGTTTTCATCTCGTTTGCCCTCGTCAAGGCCAACCGATGTGCCGCTTCATCCCAAGCCTTCTTTGCCAACTCCTTCTCAAACTCCTCCTGGCTTTTGCCATCGAGAGGTTGTGAGGCCTGATTGGCCCACCCGGCACCGTAGAACGAAGCCTTACTTCCCGGTGGGTTTGCGGGCAGCCCAGTCCTCGCGTCCTGAGAGAAAGATCCGGCATAGTAGTCGGCCAACGCCTGCTCTTCAGCACGCAAATCGACACCGGTACCAGCCAAAGAGTCGGTGACATCATATTCAGTTTCCTTCACCGGTCGCTCAACAGGCTTCTGAGGGGGACCCATAGCACCACCGGCGGCGGGGGTTGTCGGAGCTGGTGGTGGTGGGCCGATAGGTGCCATGGTAGCGGTCGTATACTGCTGGTTCTGCGTATTCTGGACGGCCTGGGCCCCCATGGCATGGATTTGCTGAGGAGTCGAGGGCCCATGGGCGGACAAATTAGGCGGAGCTAATGATGGCGTTGCCAAGCCAGGTGTCACTGGGCCAGGTGTTGTTGATGCGGGTTGGACTGGAGGCATGGATAGCCTACTCTCGGGCATCTGCAAGCCCGCGCCGTGTGAAATAGTAGGACCTGGTCCAGGAGTTGTGGCCGGGGTCGGACCCGGGGAAGGCACAGCCAATGGTGTGGAAGGCTGAGAAACGTTTCCGTTGGTGAAAGACTGGTTGTATTGCGGGAGACCTGGCGATTGCATTGTCGCAAACTTGGGACTAGCAGCTGGCGGCGTCGGGGCCGCGGTCGACTGGGGAGTAGTGGCGTAKTTCTGAGGCACGTAAGGCGAGCCCGGCTGAGACTGTGGACGCGGSGGTATCGAGAACTGGGCTTGAGTGGTGGGCGCCGGGGAGGGTGTGTGCTGGGGACGAGCAAACTGCTGTTGCTGGTGCATTTGCGGGCTAGGATGCTGGATCTGAGCTTGTTGAAACTGGACCTGGGGGTGCTGGAGTTGTGGATGTTGTTGCTGCTGTTGGACGTGCTGCTGAGGATGTTGGGGGTGTTGAGGTTGTTGAGCGTGTTGTTGGTGTGTTTGGGCTTGCGGGTGCCCTTGCTGATGGACCTGCTGCTGTACACGTTGCTGCTGCTGCTGCTGCTGCTGCTGCTGCTGCTGCTGCGGCGGCGGCGGCGGTGGTTGGGTCTGCTGTGGGGCATGTTGTTGCTGTTGCTGTTGCACATGCTGTTGTTGTTGCAACTGCTGAGGAAGCTGGCGAGGCTGAACATGCTGCTGAGGTTGGGCGCGTTGCTGAGCATGGGCTTGGGCTTGTTGTTGAGCGAGCATCTGGGCACGTTGTTGTTGTTGTTGCTGTTGTTGCTGGAGCTGGAACTGTTGCAACTGCGGCGACATTTGTGGCGGTTGCTGCTGTTGCAACTGAGGTTGTTGTTGTTGCAACTGGGGCTGCTGTTGTTGCAACTGAGGTTGTTGTTGTTGCAACTGAGGCATCTGAGGCTGTTGCGGTGGTTGCGCCATGGTGATGGCGCCCTTGGGGTGGACAGACGGCGCAGGCGCAAATAAGTCGAGATGTACGAAGGGTCGATGGCGTGGGCCAAGGTTGTCGTCCAGTCGAGCAGCTATTCCCTGTCCTCCAGCTCAAGGGGAGGCTGATGAGCTCCCAGTTGATCAATTGCTCAAGTGTCCCGTCACCGTAAACTCAAGTGGAAGCAGGCGAACCTGCGCTGCCACTCTAGCTACGCCTTGTATCTCCTCCCATGCGTCGGTCGCTCGTGTCGATCGGTCGGTCAATGTATTTCTTGCTCGTGGTAGTATCGTCGTGGTCGGTGGTTGAGTGTCGCTATGAATTCGCGCGGGGTATGGCGACCGTTGAAAGTGGTGAATCGTATTGTTGGGTGAAGACTGGAGGTGTCTTTGACAATGACGAACAATAAAATCGAAAGAGGGACTCGCACACGTCCAGAACAGTTGCTGCCGCTGCCGGTTGCTGGCGGCGGCACGAGCTCCACTGAAGGTCGCGTCTGGTGAATGGGCCAGTCACGTGTGGGCTTGGCGGTCATAGTGGGGCTTTTGGCCGTTGACGTTTTGCGGCTGGCCTGAGATTGAAGACTCCCGGCAGGCAATTCAGCCGCCAACGTGAACCTCACTTCATTCAACGACGACTTGCCATCTTCATCCAAATCGCATTCAACCACCATCAACAAGAACACATCAAAAGCGCCATTCATGCTCACGGCGCGCGCTAATCCGTAACCTTGCGCCTTTATTCTCACATCTACCATCCACACCCTTTTCTGATTGACGTACATATTTCGCGTCTCAAATCGCATCAAAACCGCCACGCGCCGCCRTTCAAACAACCACAGTCAGCTGCTTGGAAAGTCGTTAAGTATACAGGGCGACGGTTAGAAGGACAGGGTTCACGCGTGGAACGAACGAAACAAAGGAGTACTATACACAACAAGACGCTCTAAGCCATGGCTTCCAAGCGGAAGGCCGCGGCCATGGCAACCGAGCCAGAGGAGCCTGTCGACCCAGCTGATGAGCTCATGTTCCTCAACCTCGGAGGAGGCAATGAAGTCGGTCGATCATGTCACATCATCCAGTACAAGGGCAAAACTGTTATGGTGCGCAAATCAACCCATCACCCCTTCCAGTGAACATGGGCTGACCTCTCCGGGTTGTTGTAGCTTGATGCCGGTCAACACCCAGCATATGATGGCCTAGCAGCCCTTCCATTCTTTGATGACTTCGATCTCAGCACAGTTGACGTTCTTTTGATCAGCCAGTAAGCCCGACCCCTTTCCCCTTTTTGCTATGACATGCATCCATATGTATGCCCTTGTATCCACGAGAGACAGTGCCGCAGTGTTTGGCTTGGGACAAGATGGGTTGATCGAGCTGGGCTCTGGATATTCGACACCGCCAGTGAGAGCCAGTGGCAGAGAGCATGTCACGTTGCTCTCTGATCTATGTGGTTCTTGCCCACTTTGCAACATTGTACTGTCCATCATATACATGTACTCAGGAATTGAAAATACAAAAAAAAAAAAACATTTGTCGCCATTGCCCGCTCCCCTCCCATCTTGTCTGCCACTCGCGCTGCATGATCTCTGTGAAGCACTGTCCTTGTCCATAGTCGCCTACGTTGTCCAGACACATTCGAGACTGACTGCTCACTTTCTAGTTTTCATATCGACCATGCGGCTTCATTACCATATGTCTTGGCCAAGACCAACTTCCGAGGCCGTGTCTTCATGACACATGCCACTAAAGCTATCTACAAATGGCTCATCCAGGATAGTGTCCGTGTTGGCAACACATCGTCGAACCCCACGTCATCCCTCGTCTACACCGAGGAGGACCATCTCAAGACCTTTCCTATGATCGAGGCCATCGACTACAATACTACCCACACCATCTCCTCGATCCGCATCACACCATACCCAGCTGGCCACGTCCTCGGCGCCGCCATGTTCCTGATCGAAATCGCCGGCCTCAAGATCTTCTTCACTGGCGACTATTCCCGTGAAGAGGACAGGCATCTTATCTCTGCCAAAGTCCCCAAGGGCGTCAAGATCGACGTCCTAATCACCGAGTCCACCTATGGCATCGCCTCTCACATCCCCCGCCCAGAACGTGAACAGGCCCTCATGAAGTCCATCACCGGCATCCTCAACCGAGGCGGCCGCGTYCTMATGCCCGTCTTCGCCCTCGGYCGCGCCCAGGAGCTCCTCCTCATCCTCGACGAGTACTGGGGCAAGCATCCCGAATACCAGAAATACCCCATCTACTACGCCTCCAACCTCGCGCGCAAGTGTATGCTCGTCTACCAGACCTATGTCGGCTCCATGAACGACAACATCAAGCGGCTGTTCCGCGAGCGTCTGGCCGAGTCCGAGTCCTCCGGCGACGGTGCCGGCAAGGGAGGACCGTGGGACTTCAGGTTCATCCGCTCCCTCAAAAGCCTTGACCGCTTCGAGGACGTCGGCGGCTGCGTCATGCTTGCTTCCCCTGGTATGCTCCAAAACGGCGTCAGTCGCGAGCTGCTGGAGCGATGGGCGCCGAGCGAGAAGAACGGCGTTATCATTACCGGTTACTCCGTCGAGGGCACCATGGCCAAGCAGCTCATGCAAGAGCCGGAGCAGATCCAGGCCGTCATGTCTCGCAACATTGCCGGTGCCCGCCGCGGCCCCGGTGGTGATGCTGAGAAGGTCATGATTCCCCGCCGCTGCACCGTCCAGGAGTTCTCCTTCGCCGCACACGTCGACGGCGTCGAGAACAGGGAGTTCATCGAGGAAGTCGCCGCCCCCGTCGTCGTCCTCGTCCACGGCGAGGTGCACAACATGATGCGTCTCAAGTCCAAGCTTCTGTCGCTCAACGCCAACAAGGAACACAAAGTCAAGGTTTTCAGCCCCAGAAACTGCGAGGAGCTTCGCATCCCTTTCAAGACGGACAAAGTCGCCAAGGTGGTAGGCAAGCTGGCGTCCATCCCTCCTTCTTTAAAGGAAGCCAAGACCGGGCATGACGGACCTCTTCCCTCCTCCGAACCTCAGCTTATCACTGGCGTTTTGGTGCRGAACGACTTTAAGATGTCCCTGATGGCTCCCGAGGATCTGAGAGAGTATGCTGGTTTGACGACCACCACTATTGCGTGCAAGCAGCGTTTGAAGCTCAGCGCGGCGGGTATTGATCTGATTAAGTGGGGTCTTGAAGGCACATTTGGTGGCATCGAAGAACTTCCTGAAGCCAAGACGAAGCGCGAGATCGTTAAGAGCGAGAACGGCGATACGAAGATGGAGGAAGCTGATGAGGAGCTGCCTCACGGCGACGACGTGGTGGCCGCTTACCTCGTTATGGGCTGCGTCACCGTCCGCTACCGTGCTAGCGGCGAGGTTGAACTGGAGTGGGAAGGCAACATGCTCAACGATGGCATTGCCGACGCCGTGATGGCCGTGTTGCTTGGTATTGAGAGCAGTCCTGCTGCTGTGAAGCGTACGTCCCCAGTTTTCCCTTCCCTTTCTTCCTCCCTTTCCCCCCTGCCCTTCCCTCTCTCCCCCTCCCCTTCTTCCCCCCTTTCGACCCCCTTTACTAACTCCGTATCCAGGCTCGGCCTCCAAAAACCCCCACACCCACCCCCCCTCCCCTCTCCCCCAGAAAAACCCTCACGCCCACCTMACCCCCACCGACCGTCTCGACCGCCTCCTCATGTTCCTCGAAGCCCAATTCGGCTCYGACAACGTSTCYCCCATCGCCGACCCCAAGCTGCCCCCTCCCCTTTCGCCCACCATCAAAGCCATTTCCTCCTCCTCGGAGGCGACGTCACCCAAATCCGACGCCGACGCCTCCATGGACGTCTCAGAAGACGAAGACGAACAACTCACCACACGCAAGCACGCTGAGTTACAGAGATTGCATAAAATGGGAATTCCTGTGCCCGGAATTCAGATCAAGGTGGATAAGATGGAGGCCAAGGTGTGGTTGGAGGATTTGGAGGTGGAGTGTGCGAATAAGATTTTTAGGGAGAGGGTGAGGGCTGTGGTTGAGAGGGCGGTGGAGGTTGTGGCGCCGCTTTGGGGGTGAGTTTGGGTTTGAGTTTGAGGGTGTGGTAGCCGGTAGAGGGGGTTGAGAGGGGATGGAGGGGGTAAGAAATTGGGAGGGTGATTGATGGGGAGGAGACATTGGTATACGGTTGGGCAGAATGGAAAGATGAATTTGGGCTTTGGAGAGAGAAGACGTGATGATTTAAGTAAAGAAAAGGATGGATGTGGATGAATGAATGGAAGGAAGGCAAGAAGGATTGGCAAAAGAACTTCAACGAACAAAACGATAACCTCTGTCTTTCTCTTAGGTCCAGGTGTTTGATGTATTGTACTGTTATCTGTCTATTTGCTCTTTCTTGCTACTTCTGCTTTCAGATAGACTCAGGCCGAAATCTCATGGTTTAAACTTCACGTGGTGTGGCAGTTGACTGCATCCGTTGATACGATCCTGTCAGGTCTTGCACATTCGGCAGGCGTAAATGAGTATGATTCATGGCTTGAGTCGGCTTAACGCGGTTCGGAAATTGTGGCAGTCGTCACCCACGGTCATTACAAATACTACATTTTTTCCCCAGTCTCTGCGGGGCATTTCTTTTTCTTCCTCGTCAACCTCCAATTAATACAATTTACCACACTTTGGGTTGGTTCGCCTTGTCTTCGTTTTTAGACCTTTTTGTTTTGTATTCTTCTATCGAATAGCAAGAATCACCAGTTTCTTCCTTCTTTGATCTGCTGCTCATATCCGTCTCTCTTCCCACTTGCCGCTCTCCTCTCAGTCATCACCAATTCTAACATTGTTACTACTCCCTCCAGTACTATGTATGCCACCCATCACAACGTTTCTTCCGCTCACCGGCCCATGAATCACAGCGTGGTGCCCTGATCCTGAACCATAAGGCGGAGCATCTCTTCCGGCCACCGTCGGCGCCGTATACTGTTCCAAAAGTGCCTTGGCTACCGAAGCAGCCGTCGCGGCAGCATAGTCCTGCCACCCTTTATTTTTGTGGCTGTCGGCATAGTCGCATACGCCCTTGACCACGATACAAGGCAACTGGTCCCAGACGCCTGCACCTTCCATCTCCAAACCAATGACGCCCCTGTCGGCAAGCTCCTGACGATGCTGGGCAGAACGGATAACCTTGTCTCCGGATCCCATACGACCAATGAATACACGAACTGGTGGTGGCAAAGGAACAGTGTCTTGACCACTGCGGCTCTGTTTCTCTCCACGCCCTAACATCTCCATTTCGTCCAGTCTCTCCCTATGGATCAGACGATTGAGATCACAGCAGAGGGCATCGCACGACAGTTCTTCGATTGCTCGCAGATGGACCCCTGTGCACAAAGACTGCAGTCCAAGGTGGGGCCATGGTGTTTATGTTCGTATGAACAATCGAACAGTTTGTCCTTGAGTGCTCTGGATAGCTGTATTTTGCCCCTCTGTCGCTGTCTTGGATTGCCGTCGTTCTTTCTCTGAAGCGCCTGAAGGTATTGAGCCGCGTTGTCTTCAGCGTCATCGCGTATCGATTCAACCTCCAGTAACTTCAGCATGCTACGGATATGCTGAGTAGGCCTGCCCAGGCTATCCTCGATGCTATCTTTGACAAGAAACCGGTCCGATAACTGTCTCCCAAAGTCGTACTGAATTAGGATATTGCTTATAATAACATCGCCGAGAAGTACCTCCTCCTTTCCCTTCGTGAAAGGCATGCCGCCACAAATGCCGACTACGAGGGCCAGGGAGATGTTGGGGTAACTTGATCGGAGACTGGCCGCCGCCCCGGCAGCTTCTACCTTTCCCATGTTGGGAAGGAGGACCAGGACAACGTTGAAGCTCCAGATTCGCCCATTTCTATAGGTGTTCGGGTCGCCGGGTGCTCGGCCATAAGGGTGTTGGTCGCCCTTGACATTCCAAACTTCGTCGACGAGCAAGGAAATGGCGTCAAATTCGAGAGGGAGGGCGCAGACAATCGCAATTTGGAAGTCATCTCGGCTTGTAGGACGGGCAAATCCCTGACGCTGGCCGGCGGTCAGCGAGGCCGCCATGCTGGGTGCTTTGCAATGGGCAGCGACGGCTGTCGACTAAGAAACGATATAATTGTCTTATTGTACAGACGGTGATTTCTTGCACATTTGGAAGAAAGCTGGCATGACAACTGAATCACGGAGACCGGGAGCCTTCCATTAATTTGCGAGAACTCTCATTGTTCTGCGGTCGACTCGATCGTGATGGACACGTCAGCATCGCTACGAATAGCTGGGCAATTGGTTGGGCATATCATTACGCATTCTCACGAGGCTCGAGGGGCCAAGTGTGAAGGGGGGAAGCGACGAACAGGAGGCCTCCATTCCCACCAACAAGAAGGTGCATCCCACCTCGAATTTCGATTCGCAGAGTATTCAGCTGACTCAGACCTTTTCCTCTTCAACCAACCACAACCAGGCCACCAATCAAGCATTTTCCCAATCCTTGCTCCTCATCGTTTCACATTGTCCCATTCACTTCTTGGTATGTTCAGCGGGACATTCCCACTTCCAGAAGCTCATCTCCTTTTCACATCATTACACCGCCGTCAGCATCCACGATATGGTCGAGTAACGAAATATCTACCATCCGCAGTTCATCAGAATGTCGACTAATGAGTCTAGAGCCGGCAGTAGTGTTATAAATGGCAGYGTCCCCGGCCATAACGTTATGACAGATTGTCATACTTCCCGTCACGAGATGGCTTTTTCTCCTTTTCCCTTTCATTTTCCCTCATTTACTTCCGATCATGTACGTACACGCAGAATACGATCGACACGAAGGTTCAGCCTTTTTTGTCCCGTTTTTCTTCAATGCCGAAGGTCTACAATGTCATTAAAAAAGCCGTGGACTTAGGAACGACAAGACCAGAGACGAAAGCAAGTTTATCTTCTGTTCAACTCAGCACCTTCCACCGCGACTGATGCCGTTCGGATTGAGAAATCGAATAGTGTCCTTGAACACTAACAGGGCCTTTACCTACTGTAACGAGTCCTCTCGCTATCAGCAGCTGCTATACCAGTACCTACTTAAGGCCTCTGACGGCTTAAATCAAGAACATACGACCATACCCACCGGAAAACTCGGGATCCCGTCCGCTCTCCCATAGATAAGCCAGTGAGGGGCAGCTTATGTATGGGAGTCGGAAGGATATGAACCGGGTCTTTTAATCACGTGGTAGGGTCAAAAAACTGAACAACCACCTCCTATATCCATATCGTTCGGCGGGTAACACCAAGATTGCAGTCGGTCAGAAGACCATTCCTGATTGGTTCTTCGTACTCCTCGGCTCAGTTACGTGTATGCAGATGAGAGCGTGGCAAAGGGAGTTTCTCGCTGTTGTCTTGTTGGATGACGATGGACCTCCTTCATGTACCTACCTTAACCTACCTTCATCTGCCTACATCAGCCTACCTCTTCCCTTCCATCCTGGCACGTCATAACCATGCGGTTGGCTTGGAACACACCCATAGACTGCCTAGTCTGAAGCCATGGCCAACCTCCCCTCCGAATACTAAGTACAAGTTCCATGGTGTTGGCCTTCCTCTGTTGTTCCTTGCGTCTGATTCTCTTCGTTGAGGCGTCATCTCTAGGGGTTGGAGTTTCCCTCGTGACTCTCGGCGCTTACAGTAAAATCGCGTTTCAGTCGGTCTCCGAGATACTTGGGGACGCTCAATCTTTTAGCAATAGATAGCAAGGACCAAATACGATGGAGAGCCTCTTTCGGGAATTCTAGCCACGGCTATAATCGATACTATCTCAACGGAATGACGCGCCGCCCGGCCCTTCTACATTCCTGGGAAAAACTTCCTCTCGGTGCTCGACAGTAGCCCTAACCAGTTGTGGTAATCTTAGGATTTCGTTTTGAGGCTTCACATTTGGAAAGTTCGTCTAGGCTCACACCTTCTTTTCCTCACCTCACCGTTCCTGAATGTACCTTCTTCCCTGAAGCTCAYCGTCACTTTCAACCACGTGATGTGGAGGGCATCGGAGCGAGCAAGCATCCAATCAAGACCGTCTTCCCAATGCATTGCCTTCTCCTCTTTACCCATCCACTCAGAGCAGCTCTCCATTACAGTAAAGGCTGACCAACGCCTTTCCTTTCCGGGCTTGTGTGACGAACCGTTACAAGCACAGGAGTATATCGCTGGGAACAAAGAGTAGCAACGGTAGTAGTAGCCAAAAGGTACTGGTCGATTGTATCAGTTGGTTGCTTGCTGAAGAGCCAGTATCTAAAGAGGCCTGGGAAGGCCGTCTATNAGAGCACAGGAGTATATCGCTGGGAACAAAGAGTAGCAACGGTAGTAGTAGCCAAAAGGTACTGGTCGATTGTATCAGTTGGTTGCTTGCTGAAGAGCCAGTATCTAAAGAGGCCTGGGAAGGCCGTCTTTATATACCGGTCTTCATGGACCCGATATTTTGGACCCGACGCTCTCGGGTCCGGGGACCCGAACACTTCGGGTCCTATCTAATTGGTCCGTTGGTTCTACCTAGTCTGGCTTACATAAGTGATCCTTGATTGGATCGTAACAGCTTGGAAGCCCTGGGCCTCTCAATCATCTATACCCAACGATGTACCCAACGCGATATTGGCAAGTCTTCTGCTTGCAAGACAGCTGTATCGAAGAGGTTGTGCCGAAGAGGTTGTGCCCGATACCTCTACTCAGTTCGCGTTGGGTATGGTGGAAGTCTGAGTCCTGCGGGATTGGTGATCCAGGCAAAGGCAGCGCCTTGAAACAAAGACAACAACAGCAACCACCTTCAAG
Source organism: Neurospora sp. FGSC 26625 (assembly GCA_009805435.1). NCBI lineage: Eukaryota > Fungi > Ascomycota > Sordariomycetes > Sordariales > Sordariaceae > Neurospora > Neurospora sp. FGSC 26625. Next base: position 12,529 of record RAOR01000626.1, read on the forward strand.
GCTCCCAATCAAACCAACCGAGATATACGCTACGAATTTTGTCAGTTACTTACGGTAAGTAGTTCTCGTTTGTCAAGCAATTTCCCTAGTTTCAACTGCTGATTTACTGTACCTACAGTCCCGCCAACATAAGCCGTCCGCTCGCAAAGCCTGCGAGCCTTTTCCCATCATCGAACATTTGTATGATTAGCTGCCGAGGAAGCTGAGGCTGGCGGACTCTGCAATGCGACTTCTGGAGCGTGACGATACCGGCGGGATCCGTCTGACGGAGGACCTACCCAACGACAAGATTCCACCGTATGCGATACTTTCACACACATGGGGTCCCGAAGAGGTCCTCTTCAAAGACATGACGGACGGTACAGRCAAGAACAAAGCAGGCTACGCTAAGATTCGTTTTTGCGGAGACCAAGCCTGGCGCGATGGGCTGAAATTCTTCTGGGTCGACACATGCTGCATMGACAAGTCTGACAGCGCCGAGCTTCAGCACGCTCTCAACTCCATRTTCYATTGGTACCGCAGCGCGGTGAAATGTTACGTGTACTTRGCAGACGTCTCAACCCATCAGCACAGTGACGGCCCCGGTTGGCAACCGGCCTTTCGAGAGAGCAGATGGTTTTCCCGAGGATGGACCCTCCAAGAGCTCATTGCCCCAACGATCGTCGAATTCTTCTCTAAAGAGGGCGAGCGCCTGGGAGATAAGGACAACCGGCCTTTCGAGAGAGCAGATGGTTTTCCCGAGGATGGACCCTCCAAGAGCTCATTGCCCCAACGATCGTCGAATTCTTCTCTAAAGAGGGCGAGCGCCTGGGAGATAAGGAGTCTCTGGAACAAGAAATCCACGATATAACCGGAATTCCGCGAAAAGCCTTCCAAGGTGTCCCTCTATCTGATTTCAGCGTCGTCGAACGGATGCGATGGATCGAGAAGCGTGACACAACACGCGAGGAAGACAAGGTGTACTCTCTATTCGGCATCTTCGATGTGCACATACCGGTTCTCTACGGCGAAGGAAGGCAGAAAGCATTGAAGCGGCTGCAGGACAAGGTTCACGAGGATTACCTCTGTCTGGCAAAATTGTGGCTCACAGACCCGCGTGAACCGCACGTCGAAAAGGAGCGGATTGAGCTGGCGAAGGGTGGTCTGCTGCCTGATGCTTACCGCTGGGTCTTCGACAACCCCGACTTCAAGCGATGGCGCCAACTGCAGGAGAGTCGCCTGCTCTGGATCAAGGGAGATCCAGGAAAAGGCAAGACCATGTTGCTATGCGGTATCATCGACGAGCTAGAGCGGCGTGTTATCGCTGACGGCGGCAACTTGGCGTATTTCTTCTGCCAAGCTGCCGACTCGCGCATCAATAACGCAACTGCCGTGCTACGAGGTTTAATCTACCTACTTGCCCACCGGCAACCACGCCTGCTCTCACATCTACCGGAGAACACATACTCCTCCGATGACACAATGGCATGGATCGTCCTGTCTAAGGTTTTACGCGAGATGCTAAAAGACCCGAACTTGAAGGTCACCTATCTGGTGATTGATGCTTTGGACGAATGTGTGACAGACCAACCGCAGCTTCTCGAGTTGATCGTCCAGATATCATCTGTGTCTGCTCGTGTCAAGTGGCTTGTATCTAGTCGCAACGAGGTACAGATCGAAGAACAGTTAGCGATGGTCGCGCAGCAGTCCAGACTTAGCCTCGAGCTAAACGCCAAATTCGTCACCACTGCCGTCAATGCATATATCCGCAACAAAGTCTTTCACTTATCGCAGCGGAAACAGTACGATAGCAAAATGCAGACGGAAGTACATGACTATCTCTCTTCTAACGCGAATGGGACTTTTCTCTGGGTGGCCTTAGTCTGCCAAGCACTTGCGGACCCGAGAGTTCAGAAGTGGCAGACACTAAAAAAGTTACGGGCATTCCCCCCCGGATTGGATTCCCTGTATGCGCGGATGATGGAGCAGATTATTCAGTCCGATGATGCGGATCTGTGCAGGCAAATTCTTGCCATCTCCTCTATTGTTCGCCGACCCATCAGCCTTCAAGAACTGACCACTCTCGTTGAAATGTCAGACGATATCTTAGATGATCCGCAGTCCCTGGAAAAGCTTATAGGGCTTTGCGGCTCGTTTTTGACTCTTCGAGACCAGACTGTTTATTTCGTCCACCAATCAGCCAAGGACTTTCTATTGGGCAATGCTTCTGATAAAGCTAGTAACCAAGCTTTTCTGGAGACATTCAAGTGGATTTTTCCTTCTGGGAAAGAAGATGTGAATTATATCATCTTCTCAAGGTCACTCAAAGCCATGTCTACAGTATTGCGACGCGACATGTACGGCTTAAGCGCACCGGGATTTCCGAGCGACAAGGTCCAAGTACCGGATCCGGACCCGCTGGCGACGGTGCGGTACTCGTGCGTCTACTGGGTTGATCACTTGTATGATTCGGTTTCTGGTATGAACACAAAACGGCCATTGACCCCGGCACCGGCAGGGAATCTAGACGGCACGGTGCTGGCACGAGCACGCCGAGTCTGGAGCAAGCTGTCCGGAGTGGGCAACTGGGTAAAGTCCGGGAAGCCGTCGGTGGGCGACTCCGGGATGTTCTCTCGAAGAGGGGTCAAGTTGCCGCTGGTCGGGGGCCCACCCTATGGGTTTACCGGCAATCCCGAGACGCCTTCCTGGGCTTGGATCTCGCATGATGGTTTACAGGATAACGGGGTTGTCTATACATTCCTCAAGACGAAGTACCTTTACTGGCTGGAAGCTCTAAGTCTACTCCAAGCTATGCCTGCGGGCGTTGTTGCTATTACATTCACGGAGGTTGCAGCTGCGGAAGAAGGGAAGCAGGACCAGCGACTCAAGGTCGTGGCCCATTGGAAGGACTACCAAGCTCTCGCACTGGTAGATTCCGGAGCTCAGTTGAACCTCATTTCACCCAAGTTCGTCACCCAACTGAGGATTCCCTGGAAAAGGAAGAAGGTTCCCTTTGTGGTAAAAGGACCCTTCGAGACACAGATCGTGAAGAGGGAAACGTTACCACTTCCYATCACGGTAGAAGGAAAGACGGTCGAAATYAGCTTCGACGTCGTTGATATGGGGCCATCTAAGGATATGATCCTAGGGCACCCATGGCATGTTGCATACGACCCAGACATCAGCTGGAAGGAAGGTGGCCGCCTGCGTCCTAGGACGTACCCAACCACTGATGGAAAACCCGGAGCACGGAAGGAAGCGAGCTACGAAGGCGTCGTTCCTACGGCCCCACCGCAAGCAGTACAGGAAGTTATGATTTGTACTATCGATAAAAGCGGCAAGGTTACGGAAGAAGGGTTAGTAACGTTGGTGGAGGTGTCAGCAATCAACACCCAGCACAAATTCGACTATTACCAGAACCAACAGACGGAAAAGCCAAAGACGGTGATCCCAACGGAGTATCAGGGACACCCGGCTTTTATCAGCAAGCATCTTGAAGGACTGCCGCCACGAGGACCGTGGGATCATGAGATCAAGCTCAAGGAAGGAGCCAAGCTCAAGTTCTTCAAAGTCTATCACACCAACGAGAARCAGAACGCGGAGYTACGGAAGTACTTGGACGAAAACTTGAAACGAGGACACATTCGGGAATCCACATCGCCAGCAGGGTACCCCATCCTCTTCGTGCCGAAGAARGACGGAAAGCTGCGCCTTTGTGTTGATTACAGGCAAYTGAAYCAAGAGACCGTGAGAAACAGTTATCCCCTACCCYTGATTTCRCGTATWCGAAGTCAAYTAGGAGGAGCACGAYACTTCACGCGCCTTGATTTACCCGTTGCCTACGCCCATATTCGGATTAAAGAAGGCGACGAATGGAAGACAGCATTTCGCACACCCTACGGGCACTACGAATACCTCGTTATGCCCTTCGGGTTGACTAATGCACCTGCGACATTCCAATCTGCCATCGATCATGCGATTCGACCCTACCTCGACAAATTCGCCATTTGCTACCTAGATGACATCCTCATCTATTCCAAGACTCTCGCGGAGCATAAGGAACACGTGAGAAAAGTACTGGACRCACTACACGAGCACAAGCTCTCCGTCAATATGGAGAAAAGCGAATTCCATGTAAAGGAAACCGTATTTCTTGGGTATCTAATCTCAGAAAACGAGGTTAGGATGGAACCAAGCAAGGTGGAAGCCGTACGGAACTGGCCTGTGCCTAGGAACGCGACCGAAGTCCGCGGGTTCCTAGGGTTCACCAACTTCTACCGTATGTTTATACGTGACTACGGGAAGATCGCCAGGCCATTGTACGAGCTTACCAGGAAAGAGGCCGCTTTCACATGGGGAAAATCAGAGGAAGAAGCTTTCAAGGCTATCTGCAACGCAATCACCGCG
>RAOR01000627.1:0-11949 GCA_009805435.1 Neurospora sp. FGSC 26625
GTAGACCCAGATGGCAAAGAAGGGTTTCCCGGCGAAGTTATTAGCTACATCACCTACACCGTTTCCGGTAACAAACGGCATCCACAACTCATGCCCCAAAGCATCCTCGAGCTCAAACCCGTCCAGGTTCCAGTAGGTATGACTACTCAGCATGATGGGCGTTTTCTTGGTCGTGGCGATGGCCACCATATTGATGTCCCATTTGTTACCGGAAACGGTGTAGGTGATGTAGCTAATAACTTCGCCGGGAAACCCTTCTTTGCCATCTGGGTCTACTATCGAAAACGTGATAGAGGAGTTGGTGTAGGCGATGACAGAAAAGTTGCGATAATCCCACCCGTCCGGACCGCCGTGGAGCGTGTCGACGCCCTGGGGGTGAGAAGGGGTGGGGTTTTCGTTGGGGGTGACGTGGTACGTTATTGCTTCCTCTCCTTCTTCTCCCCCCTCCAAATCGGGGAAAATAGTGAAAGAGCTGTTCCTAATACGGTTCGCATAGCGACCCGGCACCGACCCAAAGTGCGGGTGAGCAGTGTCCAAGGTGTAGGCGGTCGCGTTGTCGTAGCCGGCTACAATGTCCAAGGGCTTGCCGTGTCGGTCGGCGAGGATCAGGTTGGTGATGGAGGCGCCGTAGGGGATGAAGGCCAGGGAGAGGTGGGTGGTGTTGAGCCAGTATTTGCCGTTGGCGTCSGGGGAGGGGATTTTTGATGTTGCTGTTGCGGCGAGGGAGAGGGAGAGGGCTCCCKGTAGAAACAGAGCGTGGAGACGCATCTTCTGACGGTGACGATGGGAGTGGTGTCTGTTGGAGGTTGAGACTCGAGAGAACAGTAGCACCCAGTGAGAATTACGAGAGAAAGTGGAACACAAAGTGAGGGGAAGGACGAGGACATAAAGAAGGAGGGAAGTTAATATCAACGAAAGCCCAAGGTTCTATCACCCATTGGCAACCTAGACAGGACCACATCGGCGAATGCGGTCTCCCGTTGGTGCGGATCTACATTAAAGTGAGCGTCGAGGAGGCGAGCAAGGTACGTGTAAGAAGGTTGGTGACCATCTTGAGAGAAAGGTTGGATGTCACCCAAGCAATGAATCCGGGGTAAACAGCCCTTTGAGGTAGTGTACACCACAAAGCGGTCTGATCCCAACTTTCCCAAACTCCTGGATGGGTGATGTTCATCCCGACCTCTCTCCACACCTGCGTTCGTTGGGGTACATATCACAACTCGGTGACAAGAGGAATGTGACCTGCATCCAGCAACAACACTTACCTAGCAGTACATACTGTACATTACATGCTCCGCACGTAAAATGCCCACGAGATGCCAGCCTTTTTGTGTGACAAACTCACCATGCAGAAAGTCGCATGCCGGCATTCGCATCTTGGTTCGCAACAACGGTTAATATGTGTAAGCTGCACCTTCATTGGTGGATCTCGGCGCCTCTTTGCATTTGTGATATTCTCCGCCAGGCAGGGTCAGGCTGGCGAGCATGTCGAGGGACCTTTTATAAGACAAGACACTGGGGTGTTATATCGGGTCGAGAAACCCAACCTCCCTGATTCATACAGTTGGTTTCGGTGTGCGATATACCTCAAGCGAGGATATCATGAATAACATGGCATCGTCAACCCAAACGCTGGTTGTTGTTTACTTTCTCCAAATATCCCGGGGTAAAATCACGAATATGACGTCGTGCAGAAGCGAACCATCAGATGATGGAGTCCGTCTCCACTCCTCATTGGCGCGGTTGAGAGCCATGCGGGGTCGTCTGCCGTCTCTTCCCCACCGAATAAGCTCTAGCTTCAGCCATGCCAAGACTTCCAGATCCATGTTTCCGTTGTTGGTGTTGTTTACAGTGTTGACGGGATGATACTGTCAATACGTTCAAAGACAATGAGAGAATGATACTGTTCAATTCCAATCTACGATACCGCAGCAAAAGCGCAAACCCCATGCCTTTGATCAATAAGGCATAAACCAACACTCACCGGGCACCACGCCGACATTCCTCATACCCAACAGCACGTTTATGCGTCAATCAGGTTCTCCTCCTCGGGCGCCGCCGTGTCCCTGGTATCCTTGGTCGTGGGCTTGTCCTTGCCCTTGCCCTTGCGGTCAGCCGCAGACCTCGAGTAAAACTCGTCGATGATCTTCTTGGGGATACGGTTGAGCATGTCCTTGCGGTAGATACGGAGCAAGCTCCACGCCTGATCCAGAGACTCGAAGATGGTACGAGACTCGTAAGGACCCTGGGCAATGAAGGAGCGCTCGAACTTGTCCAAGAACTCCAGAGAGAGCTTGTCCTCGTTCGACAAGGCCTCCTCACCAACGACAGCCTTCATGGCCGCGGCATCACGACCAATGGCATACTTGGCGTACAGCTGGTTCGAGACATCACCGTGATCCTTGCGGGTCATGCCCTCACCAATGGCCGACTTCATCAGACGCGAGAGAGAGGGCAGCACGTTGATGGGAGGGTAGATACCACGGTTGTGCAGACCTCTGTCGACGAAGATCTGGCCCTCAGTAATGTAGCCCGTCAAATCGGGAATAGGGTGGGTAATATCGTCGTTGGGCATTGTGAGAATGGGGATCTGCGTGATCGAGCCRTTGCGGCCAGCGACACGACCAGCACGCTCGTAAATGGTCGACAAATCTGTGTACATGTAACCGGGGAAACCACGACGACCGGGCACTTCTTCGCGAGCAGCCGAGACCTCACGGAGAGCATCGCAGTATGACGAAAGATCGGTAAGAATGACGAGGACGTGCTTCTCGAGTTGGTAGGCATAGTACTCGGCGGTCGTGAGCGCGAGGCGGGGGGTAATGATACGCTCAATAGTCGGGTCGTTGGCAAGGTTGAGGAAGAGGGTGGTACGGCCCAAGCTGCCGTTCTCCTCGAAATCGCGCGTGAAGAAACGGGCGGTTTCCAAGTTGACACCCATGGCACCGAAGACAATCGAGAAGTTCTCCTCGTGACCATCGTGAACACCCTTGTTTGTAATACCCTGGCGCTGAACGAGACCGGCCTGTCGGCAAATCTGAGCAGCAATTTCGTTGTGAGGCAGACCGGCGGCGGAGAAGATGGGGATCTTTTGACCACGGGCGATGGAGTTCATGGTGTCGATGGCAGAGATACCGGTGGAGATCATTTCTTGGGGGTATTCCTATGTCCTGTCAGCGTAATGTCCCCGGTGTTCGCGTTTCAGCCATCAAGGTACTTACTCTGGAGTAAGGGTTGATGGGACTGCCGTTGATGTCGAGGTACTCTTCGGCCAACACCTTGGGTCCCTTGTCGATCGCCCTGCCGGAACCATCAAAGATACGGCCCAACATGTCCTCTGATACACCAAGCTTCAAGCTCTCGCCAGTGAACTCAACTTTGGTCTGTTCCCAGTCAGCTTCTCGTTCGCTATTTTGATACACCAAGTATCTGCCTCACCTTCTTCACGTCGATGCCGGAAGTACCCTCGAAGACCTATCCATGATATCAGCGCATTGTTCGAGAGTCTGTCAAGCGATGTCGCGGTTGTCTACCTGAACGACGGCGCGGTTTCCTGCATAGCGTCATGAATGTCAGCAGTTGATCAGAGTGTGACACACAAGGGATTGCGAAAGGGAAACTCACCTCGCGCCTCCAAAACCTGGCCGGAGCGTACCGTTCCATCGGGAAGGGTCAATGAGACGATTTCGTTGTATCTAGGGAATTTGACCTGCGGCGGTTGTTAGACATGCGCATTGCGGCAGAGAGAAGGCCGTGGGAGAGAAGTGGCGGTTGACCAACATTGTCGAGGATGACGAGAGGACCGTTGACACCACCAACGGTGTTGTAGCGGATCCTGGGCGTCACGTTATATGACGACGGTACTCGGGGGTCGCTCATGGTGGAAGAGTGCGGAGTCGGTGTTCAAGACCTCGAGGCCAGCTCAGGATAAAGATCGAATACTATAGGATGGTCGTCGGCGAGATGCTGGATGCGACGGAGGAGAATGAGGTTGGCGGATGAGGTATTGGTGTCTCGAAGTTGCATCGCAAGCTCCAAGTCTGGGCCCGTCCTCGGCCTGGTCTGGACTGATAGGCTGAGGCCGCTGGCTGACAAGTGACAAGCGCCCATCCAGGCCAAGTTCCTGCCCTGCGCTGCAACGAAGTGCACAGCGGGCAGGTCCTGGCAGGCAGCGGGCGCTCCCACTGACGGCAGCCAGCCCCGCATCCGTCATCCATGCCCGCATCCAAGTCAGTTGCAAAGGATGTGTCTAAACACTGCAACAGCCAACAGCTCCCGCCGCCCGTTGCACCGCCACACCTTCCACAACCAAACCTCAACCTCCAACTGCGATCTCGAGCTGAGGCTGAACTGCATCCAGCAAAGAGTTCCACATTCAGTTTGAGCCAAGTGAACCCGACTTGCCTTGTTCAAGCTGTTGTCACGTCATCGCCAAACCCAAACCTTTGTCGCGGACATACTTCGTACTTCACCACTCTCATACCGAAACTTCCACCGTCAACGCCCGCATGCGCTAACCGTGAAACCACACACACGCGGGACCACACCGAGCCAAGCGCGGCAAACCCATCAACAACATGTCGGCCATCTACAACCTCGAGCCGCAGCCGACGGCATCTGCGATTATCCACACAACCCAGGGCGAGATTGCCGTTGAGCTATTCTCCAAGCAAACGCCACTGACATGCCGAAACTTCCTGCAGCTTGCACTCGACGGTTATTACGACAACACCATCTTCCACCGCCTGATCCCTGGCTTCATCGTGCAGGGTGGTGATCCCAGCGGCACCGGTCATGGAGGAGAGTCGATTTACGATAATGGCGCGCTCAGCGGCGACCTCGACCCATGGCCAATGGACCAGAGAAGGGGGAAGAACGCGGGACCTCATGGCGCCAACTTCAAGGACGAGTTTCACTCGCGCCTCAAGTTCAACCGTAGAGGTCTTCTGGGTATGGCGAACGAAGGAACGCCAGATACCAACAGCAGTCAGTTCTTCTTCACGCTCGGAAAGGCGGACGAGCTGACGGGGAAGAATACCATGTTCGGTCGAGTGGCCGGCGACACGATTTACAACCTGGCCAAGATCGGAGAGGCCGAGGTGGAAGAGGGCGGTGAACGGCCCCTATATCCCATCAAGATCACACGTATCGAGATCATCATCAACCCCTTCGATGACATGAAGAAGAGGGAGAAGAAACCCAGACAACAGCAGATTTCTAGGCCCACACCCGCCGAGAAGAAGCAGAAGAAGAGGAAGGGCGGCAAGCAGCTACTAAGTTTTGGGGACGAGGTTGGTGATGAGGACGGTGACGAGCTTCCTGTCCCCAAGAAACCCAAATTTGACACAAGGATTGTGGCGGATCTTGATGAAGACGATTCAAGCAAGCAAAGCGCCTCGAAGAAATCATCCACCAAGAAGGACGCCAAACCAGCGGCAAAGGAGGTACCAAAACGGGAAGAAAAGCCGGAGCAAAAACCAGCAAAGGAAAGCAGGAGGAGTCCAAGCCCACCATCGGTTGTTCAGAAGAAAGAGCAGCCACCCAAGAGGCATTACAGCGAGCATTCTAGCCCAGAACCTGAAGAGCCCAAGAAGAAGTCACTCCTTGAGAAGACGAACGAAGAGATTGCGGCACTCAAAGCGTCAATGAAGAGGACCATTCATTCAGAGCCAGTAAAGCAGGAGAAGAAGAAGTCGGCTCTGGAGCAACTGATCCCGGATACAGCCATCCGGGGGAGAAAGCGCCGGCCAGGTGCGATTAACAACCCCACTCGGGAAGAGCAAGAGGCTTTGGACCTGCTCAAGTCTTTCAAGGCAAAGATTGAGACGGCTCCACCAGAGAAGAATGCGGCCCAGCCTACGGTGAATCCAGATGAGGAGAGTGGAGAACAAGACGGCCAACCAGACGAGGAAAAGGTCTGCGATCTTCACTTCATTGCTAACTGTCAAAGCTGCAAGGCCTGGGATAAGGTGGAGGACAATGAGGATAGCGGCGATGAAGGTTGGATGTCTCACAAGTTGAGTTTTGCTGCTGACAAGCTCGGGAAAGACCTCAGTTACCGGAAGAAGGCGGAAGAAGAGTTGGTGGTTATTGATCCTCTGGCGAAAGCCAGGACGCTCAAAGAGGAGAAGAAGGCCACGCGCGATGCTAAGACGGGAGGCTCTTCGAGAGCGTGGGACCGGGGAAGACGGGACCGACACTGATCTACCTAGCGGATGAGTTGCCATGTCTTTGTTGGTTATGTCATATCCCACATTCCTACTTGTAGCTCAAAAACAGTGTGATGATAGTAGTACGTCTAGTCTACAGAATAACCAACCCAAATGATACCCTAACGTCCTCTGGCCACTCGCACTTGACGGTATTCACTCCGGAGGTCTCAAACCTTTCCCATGAAAGATAAGCTTATGTATGTACCCCGTACCCACCAGTTGCCAACCCCTTCAAGAGCCGTTGTGTGACGTTTTTGAGGTTCGAGCTAGTGCGTTTTCGTTAGCTGCCGGGATGCACTAACAGACACTAACAATTACAAGGCCCGATATATCAACTGTCTTTAAGACACCTTTGTCCAGACCCTTTGGTTGGGGTCCCTCAATCCTCAACTCCATCGCCAAAGACTTCAAGAGAAGATGGAAGAAGTGAAAAGAGACGGAAACAGCCATGGGGGACCCATATCATGTCTATGCAAAAGCTTCCTGTAGATGCTCGTGGAAAAGTTCCATGGGGAATAGCCCGAGTGCCAAGACCTGACGATAGGGTCAACTTGATGACCACGCCGGCAAGCCCTTGACAACAACAAGTGTTTGGATTGGGTACCTATCAATACCACCTCGATTCACAGGCTCAAAGTTCGATTCACAGGTAGGTAAATTTGCAGTCCAAGGCTTTGTCAGAGCTTCTCATCCTAGCTCGTCTATAAGTAACATGGCCGAAGAAAGAAACCACACCAAAGTCATTATGCTGCACCTCCGGTCATTGGCATGAACCACGGCCASATGCTTTGACAGTTTATTCATATGAGATTGGAGTTATCAGATGGATCAAGTAGCTCATCATATCTCATTGTGTGAAGACAATACAATMCGGTAAACAATGGGTTCGGGCAATTTYGGTYTGTGATACATCACAGCCGGTGAACTTGATAGCGGATGCCCGGAGCAAATCCCGCGCCTGCCTCCCTGGCGGCCAAGTTAGGTATCCTGTGCGTCGGTGTCGGTGTCGGTATCGTCGAGCCCTTCACGGACAAGGGAAACTTTTTTTTTTTTTTTTTGGTGAGAACCTCAAACATCACGCAGAGAAGGGAGACCCGCCAACAAAGCGACGCCGGAGCAATTGGCACGGATAGACCCCACGTTTGGTGGCATTCAACAAATGTGATTGGATGGATAGTGCTAACACCTGCCATCGATCGAGAGCGATCAGAGAAATCGGTTCACCAACCCACCCACCTGCACCCCTGGGAGTTCCACCTGGCGCTGGACTCAGGCTTCGGCAGGAGCGTTGAGTGCGGATGCTACCACCTAGAGGTACCAGTGTTCAACTTCACACCATTCAGCGCACCTGCCGCCATCACGCTCAGCAGTCTGTGCCGTTGGTGTGGATGCTCCGTCGAACGATCCAATCTCGATAGACTACACACATCACTAACCACGGCAGGCCGTCCATCATACAAAGTCCCAAAAACCCGACGGATCACGAACGGACTCGAAACGCCGAACCTCAGTCAGCTTCCACTCTGTCGAGTTGCTGCCCGTACCACACTTCGCGGCTGTCGCTGTTTTGCGTCGCACTGAACGAGTACCGACGACGACGACCACCACTGCCGCCTCGAGCAACGTCCGATCCTCTTTCCGGTCCATCCACTACCCCGTCCACGGACCCGGCCACTCAGCATCCCGCTTACCGCGATCCGCAGTTTGCATTACTCGAACATTTCGAACCGCCAACTCCGCGATCCGATCCCCCACGACTATCCCGAAAAAAGGGACCAAATCGTCTGGACAAGGGAACAAGTTTGCGACTAGAAACCAGAGAGAGACCTTGACAGGATACAAGGCGGGACGACCAAGTCTTTATCTGGTGGTGTTGGGTTACTGAATAAAAAACACAGACAAGGTTGGCTGTTGTCGTTGAAACCAGCGCCTGAAAATACAACAAAAAAAAAATCAACAAATCATTACAATCTCCAGGCGAGGACCTCGACAACAAGGAACAAGACCCCGCGCGCATTGGGCCGTCCACACCTGCTGCTCTGTCAGAAACAATCGCCAATTGTCCAAGCCAGTTCCTGCATCCCGGTGGGCGCTTGAAAGAGAATCGACGTGCGACAAACAACCTCCTTCACGGCGCCCTTGTCGGTCGTCAACCAGGCCCTCCAACCACTCTTGATCGTTGCTAGACGTTCCCCCCGTCCCCAGAAAGAGGCAGAGGTTCTTTGGTAGCCTTTGACCGCGAGATATCAAGACCACTGCAGAATATATAACGCCCGCTCGTTCTGTGTGCTTCTCAAGGACCAACAAATCTAAAGCCTCTCTTATCCCTCTTCCATCTGGCGAAGCAGCTCTCCCACAAGCAGCATCTCTTCGCACTACGCTTGCCCGCGATCGTATCTGTTGGTCTGGTGTTCCCGTCGATATCCACGATACGTACAGCATTTGGACTATCTAGTACGCCCTATCTTGCAAGATACCATACTACCAATCTCCCACATCGACAAGTCTTTAGGTAGCCCAATCGCCTACCGCGCCTCTCAACACCACCATTGCGCCGTAGTGGCTTTCCTAGTGAACCGATCTCGTCGTGCCATCTCGAGCGCATGCTCCCGTCCTACGCCATGTCTTCTCCTAATCCGAGAAAGAGACCGGCTCCGGGCTCCTCGCCCATCGTGCCCCTTCCTCTTCAGCAGATGCCGCAACAGTTCAATCCCGCTCAGGCAGATCAGGTGTTCCGGTGGAATAATGGCCCAGACGCAGCAGCGGCCCCTCTCAACTCGTTTGGAATGATGTCCACGCAAGCATCGTATCCGCAGGCTATTCCAGCACCTTCCAATGCTCTGGCGCGGCGCCCACCCAGTCGAGCCCTTGTCCCTACCAACCAGTTCAACGGGACGGCCGACACGTGGGCCTCATTTAGTGACGATGCTGCCTATCCCTTGGGGCATAACGTGCCTCCGATGGATGAGCACGACAACCTTGAGCGCCTCGAAGAGATGGCGCAGCGTGCCAAGCGGGAAGCGCAGGCCAAGAGAAAGCAGATCCCGCCTTTCGTCCAGAAACTGAGCAGGTGTGTTTGTTACCCTTATTCATTATTATATAGTATACTAACCTTATATGTGCTCAGCTTCTTGGATGAGTCTAGGAACACTGATCTCATTCGCTGGTCTGATAAGGGTGACTCTTTCATCGTCCTTGATGAAGATGAGTTCGCCAAGACCCTTATCCCGGAGCTCTTCAAACACAACAACTATGCCTCGTTTGTGCGGCAGCTCAACATGTATGGCTTCCACAAGCGAGTCGGCCTTTCGGATAACTCTATGAAGGCATCTGAAAGGAAGAACAAGAGCCCAAGTGAATATTACAATCCTTACTTCAGGCGCGGCCACCCCAACCTTCTATGGCTGATCAACAAACCGAAAAGTGGAGGAAAGGGAAACAAGTCAAACAAAGCTACACCCAAGACCGAGGGAGAGGGGGATAGCGAGGAGGATGTCGGTGTCGAGGACGCATACGCTGGTCAGAACTACTCGTCAGCCCAAGTCGGACGTGGTGCCTCGAGTGCTGGTAGTGAGGTTGGCCCGCTACACAAGAAGGACCTCGTAGCAGTCAAGTCTCAACTAGATCGGCTACAACAGCAACAGGCTGCCATCTCCACCTTGCTACAAAAGATTCGAGCTGAACATACAACCCTGTTCCAGCAAGCTGTCACGTTTCAGAACATGCACGAACGTCACGAGAATTCGATTAACGCCATTCTTAACTTTCTTGCTAATGTATTCCGGAAGTCGCTGGAGGAGCAAGGAGGGACGCAAAGTGTGCAGGATCTCTTGGCAAGCATCATTCCCAACGCTCAGGTTCATAACCAGAACCAGATGCCCCAGGCAAATGTTGTCGACCTCGGCGGCTTCGTCAACCAGCAGGTCCACAACAATATGGCCATGGGAACACCAAAGCGTCAACAGCGTCTCCTGCCCCCTATCCCCCAGCAGGGTGTAGCCAAGGTGCACTCCCTTTCCCCATCCTCGACATCCTCTCCTGCTCCGGTCCATCCCCAATACCAAGCGCAGCAGATGGGCTCCGTCACGGAACTCTTCGACACAACCCCCGGAGACAGCCCATCGTCCACATTCATGAAGAATGAGCTACAACACAACCCTCAGGAGGGGATGATGAAGCTCATTCAAGACACGAATGCTGTGAGCGTTTCGGGAGGCGTTGACCTACCAGATATGGCGACCAAGACGCATGTGAATGCTCTGAGCAACGACCAACGAAACCAAATGCTCAGCATCATGGCCGGAAACAACATCCCCTCGACCAACGGTTCCTCATCGGCCTCGAGCTTCGCGGTACCTGCCCCAGCGTCCACGATGCCGTCTATTCCCACCATCCCCACGGTACCCGTTACCACTGCTGCTGCCCCTGCCCCTGCCCCTGTCGTCCCCAGCCCCATTGCACCCAACGCGCTTTCCCCTGCCCTTGRCTCCATGCCGCCGCCGCCACCACTCCCCAGCTACTCCCACGAGGAGTTGGACGCCCTTCAACGGCTCCAGGAGGAACAAGCCAGCCAGATCGATCGACTTACGAGCTTGCTCGGTCCTCTGAGCCCCTCCGGTCGCATCCCCGGTCTTGATGAGCACGGCAACCTTAACGGCGCCACCGGCTACTTTGACGGCACTGACATTGAGCAATACCTCAACGACAACGCCTTCTCCGATGCTGCCTACGAGTTTTCCGGGCTACCCGGTGCTAACGGAACCGGCGATGGCACCGCCGACTTTAACTTCAACCTCGACGATGGATTCGATCTGACCAACCCGGCCCACACCGGCGCTCCTCCCGGTACTGCCAACGGTGCTCCCGGCACAACAGCTGCCGGTTCCAACGCCGGTGGCCTCACGGTCCCCGGCGGCGGATTCGAGTCGGGAAGGACATTCGAGACCAACTCCCCCCTCAACACCCCCTCCCCCTCAGCGGCGACGGAGGAGATGATCAAGCGTAACGACATGGAAAGTCCCGAGCGCGATCCGAAGAGGCGGAGGAAGGGCTAGAATCCCGGAGATCGTAACTCTTCTTCTTCTGTTGCTTCTGCCGCTTCTTATGCTTCTTCCGTCTTGTCTCCCTCTCCATTACGGAATTCTCATCATCCTCACCAGCTGCTTCCGGGACCTCCTTCTTCTCAATTTCAGTCTCATTATCAACATCAAGAAACTCAACATCACCTACATCAGCATCAGTACCACCAGCAAAGGAGCTCTCTCAGTCCAACCCATCAGCACAGCCTTGGACAGCAGCAGCAGCAGATGCAAGTGCAGGTGCCTCCTCCAAGGATGGCTTCCCCCTCGGACGTTTTTAGGCAACATTTACCCGGATGGCCGTATACAAGTGCGAGTCAGACAACACCGACGCGTCAAGAGCAGCAGTCGGGGTCTGGGTCGGGGAATTGATGGTATTTGAGCAGAGATGGAGTGAAGCGGGTTTGTTGCTTTGGGTTGATTTGCTTGTTAGTTTCTGATGGAGACGAAGATGAAGAAGAGGAAGAGGATAGGACGCGGGGGGAGAAGAGAAGGCGATGAAGAGAAACTGATTAGAGGAAAAAGCGATCGGAGTATGCTAGGGAAAAGGAAAAAGCTTGAAGGATGGATAAGGGTTGGGTGGTGAAGCGGTGCATAGCGATTTTGGTCGGACGGCTACAGCAAAAAAAAAAATGCTGATGCCTAAAAGAAGAGAGAAA
>RAOR01000628.1:0-11917 GCA_009805435.1 Neurospora sp. FGSC 26625
TGCTGCCGTCCTAGAATAGTGCCCTCTTTAGCTGTCTCACTGGCTGAAGGCACGACAACCAAAAAGAAAGTTCTGCAAATGGTATTTCCGCGGCGCTGCGCTGAGTCTCAGAATCTCAGCCTCTCACGGCCGAAAAAAACCCGAAAATGCGGAGTTGGCGGCGGATCGGATGCAGGTACGGATTCTCGAAATCCACTCCTCCCGACGAACAGTGGAACCGTCGTAAACTATCGAACGGAAATGCTTGATTTTGGTCTTGGTGGTAAAAAGTGAGACGGAATCCACCACGGACTCCATCCGTTCGTTCATAGTGTACATACTTCGTGTCGCGATCGTGTCGCGATCGTGATAGGTATGTATGCCATCCAGGCGCGCATGTGGCAGTTCTATCCTTCGCTGCCGTCAGTCACGGGCATTCGGGCCCCGTGGGAGCGATTCCGGGTTTCGTAACTTGGGTCAGCGTGGCCGGTTATTATCGGACTATCGTCTAGTTCCCTTTCACCGATCTTGCCATGTAGTTTCATCTTGTTGAAGCCATGACAAATGACGTCAAGTCCACTATTCGCCTACGTTTCCAGCTATGTACCCGGCACCGCGTTCAGGAAAGACAGGAGGTTCATAACCAGCCAGTTCTGACACTTTTCTTTTCGGTGTGTTCACTATGGTTTGATAGTTACCCTAGTGCCCTCATCCTACCAATCCAACAACYCAARTCCGAACTCCGTCGGCCTCTCTCCTGTTTCAGACTCCCAGACATTCCAGACTTTCGAACAGCAGCCCCTGAACGGGTCGTCAATGGCACTGGAAGATTGGAGCACGCGAGTCGTTTGTCCGGACCAGTAACCACATCACCGGTGGCTGTCGAAGAAAAGCCACTAATAGGATCGCAATCCGGCTAAGGACGTCGCCTAAATATTACCTGGAAGACTGGATAAGAGCCGCACTTGCAAATGCTACTATAAGGCCAGGTATCTCATCCCAACCTGTGCTTTGACGTTGAAGTTGCACCGGATTGCGCTTGACCGGTCGGTCTGCTACCAGTCACAACCAGTCGGCAACGCAATTCCAAGTTACACTCAACCCAACTGTCGACGACGTTCCCTTGCTCGCGGAAGGGATCTTCCAARTGGCGGCATTTCCGATAGGTGACTTCCTGCCAGGCCTGCCATGACCCCCAAAGGAGCCTCAAGGTCAAGCAAGGACCGGGACAGAAGATGAAGCTGTAAAACTCCGAAGGGGTGCATATCCCAAAGATCGGAAAGGACAACAAAACGGGCACTAAAACCCGAAGATTGAAAATACTGCCTGCGGATCCCCGAAGTCCGTCCGACCACCTGGAACCGTTGATGGGGAATCCAAAAAGCTTCAAATATCAAATAGGGACACCCAATAGGTAGGGCAGAGGGCAGCCAGCCAGCCCACAAGAGCCAAAGGCAAGGACTATCGTGGTTCAACGCACTAGCAACAGGGTCAGGGTTACCACACTTTACCTGTTTACTAGCCCAATGGGCCCAAAGGAACGGACTGGAACGGGACGGACTACCTAGACGAAACCGACGAAGCGAAATGGCATTTCTCAAGTTTCCCGCGAATATTTTGCGGCCATGCTCGAGTCATGCCGTTCGATGACAAGACTAACAAATTGCCCGGACTCCGACGGACTCTGGCAAGCGAAGCGGAAGCGAACTGGTTCGGTTGGAAGGTGCGGTGCTACCAGTCTGGCGGTTTGGGAATCGAGATCTCGATCCGTGAATCTGATGCGGTGGCCGGCGATGCGGTGGTCGGCCATGCCGACGGTGAAAGAGCTGAATGTGTCAAAGAGGAGCCGTCCGTCAAAGAAGCGGGATCGGCGGTCCGGACCGTAGCTTGGTACTTTTCGGTGGCTCGGTCGCTTGAGACCGGGAGACGGGTAGCCGAGGGAGACAAGGATCACGGAACCGAGGGACCGGATTCCGTGCCAAGACGGGTCCGGTGGCTTGTGCCGGAAGTCCGGTAAAAGTGGATCGGACGGAAGCCTGGAAGCCGCACGCCAAGCCGGGCGGGAGCGGTACATCATGTACGTAYTCTGCACCTTCCCTCCCTCGCCCTCCGCTATACCTGCTCCTTCGTTATTATCGGCACACAGGGCGCCTTTTCTTTTCTTCGTTTGAAAATCTTTGTTTGATCTCGTTCGTGCACTTCAAACGCTACTACACATCATGATCTTCAAGCATCGACACCTGCCACTTGTCAACAGTCACTCTGGCTGCAGACATGACCTGAAGTAGGCACTTGGTGATGATGGTGATGATGTGGTATTGTTGATTCTATCCAAATCAATCGTTGCGGAACTCCTTTTCAAATCACCATTGCCGGCCCCTCTCCCCGCATCGGAWCCCCAATCTTCGGCACGCCGAGGTTTGTCACGCGACCCAAGACTCAACTATCCGAACTATCTGAGCAAAAACACGGTAGACAGAAGAAGCTGCCGAAGGCCATTGACCTATAGACTTGAGCAGACAAGACTTCCCCGCATAGGCGATGCTACCCTCCGACCTCGTGGCTTCCGGTCCCCGGTGCGGGGAAGCACCTCGTGGGAGTATCGGAGGAGGATGATACATACATATAACAACGATTGCATTCCCAAATCCAACTGGGCGGCACACGGTACAACTAAACCTCTCATCTCTTAAGAAGTGCCTGAGCCTGAGACAAATCCACTGTCTGTCTTTCTCGGAGCCAGCAAAGAGTAAAGACCAAAAGAAACACCATGACCGACCAACAACAACAACAACACCGTCCCTTTAAGAGGGTAAGTCGACCGCCACTCCGACTCCAGTCGACCAACCCCAACCCCATTGAACCCCACCTTTCCTCCCCTTCCCTGAGACCTTGACTAACCATACCCCAATGACAATCACAGGTCCTAATAACAGGCGCCGGCCCCTCCGGCCTCCTCCTCGCCCTCCTCCTCTCCAAACACCGACCGAACCCAATCCCCGTCACCATCCTCGAAGCTTCCTCGCAACTCGACTCCCAACCGCGTGCCGCCCACTACGGCACGCCATGCATCCCGGAATTCATCCGCGCCGGCATCGTCGAGAAGATTAGGGAGCGTGGGTTAGTGGTGTCGACGATGGCGTGGAGGAAGCCGGGGAGTTTTGAAGAGGTGGGCGGGTTTGATATGCGGGGGTTGAGGGAGGTAGCCCTAGAAGGGCTGGAGGGGGTTCCGGKGGGGGGTTGGGGGTTGGGGACTGAGGGTGAGGAGGAAAAGCAGGATATGAGGACGCATTGTCTTGTGTTGCAGGATTTGTTGAAGTTGATGCTTGAGGAGTGTKTGGARCGCGGGGTGGAGGTGTTGTGGAGGCATAAGGTTGTGGGGGTTGGGCATACGGGTGAGGATAGCAATGGGGAGGCCGAGGATGGGAAGGTCAAGAGGRGAGAAAAGGGSGCTTGGGTTGAGGTKGAGGTTACTACTGGTGAGGATGGAGAAGTGGTGAAAGAACGGAAGAGGGTCGGTGGGGAGGGATGTATTGTGGTGGGAGCGGATGGAGCGAATAGTGCGGTTAGGAAGGGGTTGTTTGGGGATGAGTTTCCGGGGTTTACGTGGGATAGGACGATTATTGCTACCAATGTGAGTCTTCAACCCGTTACCCAGAAGGATTCCTTGATAAAGGAACAAGGGAATGAAAGTTGAGGTGCAAATGAAGAAGGAGCAAGTGATGACTGATTGAACAGACCTACTACGACTTCGACAAGTTCGGCTGGTCCGACGCCAACTTCATCATCGACCCCGAGAACTTTTTCGTACGTCTTCCTCCCGGCCGGCCTCCCCCCATCACCCTCTTCCTTCTGGTTACTAACCACCACCCCGCAAAAAAAATACAGATGGCAGCCCGCATAGCCCCCTCCACCCCCTCCCTCCAATCCATGCTCCCCGGCTCGCCCACCCCGGACCAATACCAACTCCTCACCCTCTCCCCCTACCGCATGCACCAGCGCTGCGCGCCCTCCTTCCGCGTCGGCCGTGTGCTGCTGGTAGCAGACGCCGCGCACCTCTGCAACCCCTGGGGCGGGCTGGGCATAACAGGCGGGTTCGTCGACGTCGGCGGGCTGTACGATTGTTTAGCGGGGATCTGGGATGGGAAGGCGGATGAGGAGGAAATCCTGGAACTGTATAGTGAGAAGAGGATGGAGAAGTGGAAGGCGATTATTAACCCGTTGAGTCAGGAGAACTTTAGGAGGGTGAGTGGGCAGGTTGAGTTGGAGGGGGATGAGTTTTTGGGGGTTTTGAGGAAGGTCAAGGGGGATGAGGAGGGGGTGAAGGAGGTGCTTTTGGGGATGATGGGGGTTAGGTATGATTTTACGCAGCATTATAGGAGGTGAGGGTGAAGGATGAGGGAGGGTAACGAGGTGGGAGGGGCTGGTTGCGTTTTGGTCTATTGGTCGAAAGAACCCCAAGAGTACCTAGGGAAGAAGAAACGGACAAGGAATGATGCTGAAAAATGCAGGAGATGGGAATTTTTGCGAAATCTTGGAACATCGAAGACCTCGAATAGACCGTGAGAGGTCATTGCTCAGGAAAATGGATACCTTATTGTTGTGCCAACATGCTCCAAGACACTCGCAGATCTCTCTACTAGACGTACTTCCAAGCTCGTGCACCTTCCCTCCCTGGAACCTCCCTGCCGCCTACTTGGTTTTTCTAGCGTCAGTCCTGTCGTCGAGGTGTTGTAGCAGCACAGTATTATTGAGTGTCTACATAATTTCTTATAGTCTACAAAGCGGGCTCCAACACCATGAACTTGATTTGTACCGCTACCGATATATATAGCTGGACGTTAACCGGGGTTTTCTAAGACGAGAAGATATATTGCCCATTTGAGTGTATCGGAAGTAGTATAGACTGGGAGCTACTTAAATAGAGCGATTGTAGGAGGAGGCTTTCTCTTTTCAAAAATAGGTTATTGAAAGCTGGGTCGACTATTATAGTTCTAGAGAGGCGGTCCTAATTCTGTTTGGTTAGGGATGTAGGTAGTAGCGTTTGGTATTCCAATGTACATTGTTTTCTGGTATGCTGATCGCTTCGCTTAAGAATGTCCAGCTTTCCGATAGAATATTCCATTCCTTTGGGTAAACCTTATCACTACCCCGGGTATAATACGGGGAGAGGGGCCGGGTTCAGGGACGGAACGCTCCGCTGGGGCAGGAAAAAGGAACGGCCCGGATCTCTTAGCTCGGTAACCAAAACCAACAACAACACTACCAATAACAACGATAGCACATCTCCCTCTCTTCGTCACTAGTCTTTAATCCTCTTTGTGTATACCCCTCACCACTACCCTCCCCCCACCCCCGTGTTTACCACAAGACCTACGGCCGGGCCACAAGCATACGGGCGTACATCGGGTACTGAGGGAAAGATTCGGTCTACAACCCGTCCGTCCAAATTCGTAGAGGTTACAAAGTCTTGACTGCAACGGCATTCATCACTAACCTCGAACAATCTCGGGACATTGCGTTCGTACAACTAGAGAAGCCCTTCGAGGGTACTCTGAATCTCTTCAAGTACATCGACACACCGCTCTCCGGGACACTTATACTGGGCATCGTGGGGTACCCAAGTGACAAGTTCCCCCCCGGCCCCCACCGCGGGGATAAAAAAAATCCGACTGGACGACGATCGTGGATGAGTTCATTTTGGCTTACTTCGAAATCTTGTCACGAACAAAGAAAGGCGTTCAATGACCATTGTCCGTCAACATGGCAACAAAGGGCATTCATTGCTCGACATGGCGCATTGTGCTCTCCCGGCCCTTAAGATGAAGACACCCCCGGCCTCGTCTCGGTGGTCTGGTCCAGTCCGGTCCTGTCTGTCATCCTAGCAACAAGATGAACACAGCCCTCGAGCCACGAACAAACACTCTCACAATGTCCAATCTCGACTTCACAGCCTATTTCAACTCACCCCTGTACTCTGATGCCATAATTGAATACGATGATCATAACGGCGACAAGTGTCATCTCCCCGTCCACCGCCTCATCCTCTCCCTCCACTCTCCCTTCTTCGCCTCCGCTTATACCCTCCCCTTCCGCGAGTCATCTGACCCAGACCATTTGATCACTCTCCACGATGACGACCCCGACGCTTTGGTGTCTGCAATACGTTGGTGCTACGGACACTCGCTGTACCGGCTAGAGGGCGACCAGGAGCTGGAGACGCAGCTGGCAAATAAAGACCTTATCACTATGAGGTTCACAGCGGCGGAGGAGCAGCAGATTGCGGGGCTGTTGCTACATTTGATGAGGGTGTATGTGGTGGCGGATAAGTATGATATTGAAAAGTTGAGGGAGGAGGTGGTGGTGCATTATAGGCGGTTAGCGCCGCTAGTTGTGATATACAAACAACACAATGTATTTAAGGAGATGGCGGAGGTAGTTTATAGGTTGGGCAAGGGGGATAAATTGAGGAAACGGTTTATGGGGGGTGTGGCGAGAGAGGTGTATCCTGTTACTGTTGAAAAGGAGAGGGTCAAAAAGGTTCTCAGGATGGGAAATGACTGGGAACTAGAAGAGGTGGAGAAAGTTGTGAGAGCTTGTATCTTCAAGGTTAGAACAGTCGGCATGGGAAGGGAGTGGAAGAAGGAGTTTATGAGGGATATGAAGAGGGAGGTTAGGAGGGAGGTGAAGAAGAGGTGGAGGGGATTGAACCTGAATAATACGTAATCCCGTGTAAAATACAACCGTCGGTGAATGGACAGCCCCACCTTTGATACGGTATTTTATCGCGTCGGCCATCTGGTGATCTCACTCCTCTTTCCTCTTTCCTTCATCAACCCTCATCAACCACTGAATCTCTTCTGACCTCGACATCCATCGTTGACTTCTCGACACATTCGATCCTTCAGGCGCAATCGTACACCATGGACAAGCGGTTTTTGTCCTCCGACGAAAAGTAAGTGCACCCGTCATCACCCTCGCCCCGCGGGCCCATTACCTCTATGTCGCCGTCCATGATGGCGCTGCGACTTCCCAAAATGCACCTGCTAATACTGCCCCAGGCTCCTCGAGAGCGGCCTATTCTCAGATGTCACCGTCAGGTGCGGCGACAGAACATGGAGCTTGCACAARAACATCCTCTGCTCGCGCAGCATCTGGTTCGAAAAGGCMCTCACSGGCAACTTYGAAGAGGCCAAATCCGGCATCGTCAAYATCGAGAACTTTGAGCCCGAAGCCATCGATATTCTTATCCGGTATATCTATACCGGTATCTGCGACATCCCCGCCCTCTCTCCCACCACCAAGACCAACTTCGTCTCCTGCTTCGAGGTTTACACTGTCGGCGACTACTTCGCCCTCTCCTCCCTCACCAAAATCGCCCTAGACACCTTGACCACCGAGTTCGGCTCCAAAATAGCCCCCCTCCAACTCAACTACGACTCCGGCTCGCCTACTTCAGACGGCAACGTCTCCCCCGACTGGTTCCCCGAGCTCTTCGACGCCATCCGCCTCGTCTACAACGAAATCCCCCTCTCCGACACCTCGCACACCACGCCCCGCATCCGCGCCACATTCTTATCCTTCATCCACGCCGCCCGCTTTTATTTCCTGCAAAACGAGCATTTCAACGCTTTTCTGGATGAAGTCCCCGCCTTTGCGCTCGATGTTTTCCGGGCCATGCGTAATACGGGCGACTTCATCGCCAACCTACCCGATGCTCACTGTTCSTTCTGCAAGAGCAAGCYGACTAGRGCCGAGAAGGGGTATTATACYCAYTTGRCGACGGAGAAGTTGAAGYTGACKGCGAGCTGCTCGACGTGTGCGGGCAAGCGGGGTCTTGGCGCTGGATGGACCGATTGGAGCGGGAAGGTCAAGACGGAGAAGGAGAAGGCGGAGAGGGAGAAAGCAAGGGCGACGGCGACGGGAACGGGATCGGCGTTGGGTTAGGTGCCTGCGCCAGCGTTTGAGGACGATTCATCTGAGCTTGGCGACATGGAGAGTGGAAGTGGCAGCGAGAGCGAAAGTGACAGCGACAGCGACATTGAGGGTCAAGCGGCGATGACGGTTTCCGACAACAACAACAACAACAACAACGAGTCCCACGGCGCAGCAGTCGTGCTTTCTGGCCGCGGCCGGCCTATGCCCCCTAGAAGACCAGCTCCGCAATGGCGCTGAGGATCAGCTGTGGATTAACCGTTTCTAGGCACGCCATCTGTCGTTGCACAACCTGCCGCCTCCCGGCGTACCCAGAGACAGCGGTCTCTGGAAATTGGGTTTACTTTGAGAATGACGATGTCTCCAGCTATGTCGCATTCCACCCCAACTCGAGCGAGCACCCGAGGATACGGCTCTCTTGGCACGACGCCGAAGGCATGTATTTTGCGAGCGAAGTAGGTCAGGATGAGGTGCCTGTTGTCAACGTTTTCTACACCTAGGTAGCTTGGCGCCGTAGGCCCATGGCCAGGATGACAAGGAAGCACTGGAGGCTCGCCATGTCAGCGTCTCGCAATAGAAGACCGAGAATGGTGGCTACGAGCATCGATGAGTGGATTGATTAGGTTGTTTGAGTACCTATCTTGGAGGTTGAGACTCGCTCGTAGCGATTGGACGAGCTTGAACTACTGATGTCAGAGTAGATAAAGAGAATACGGGCTCCAATACGGAGCATTCAAAGGCAGGGAATTGGAGGACCAAGTGGATGAGAGAGGAGAACTTGAAGGGGCATGTAACCAGATCATACTCCAGTTAGAGCTACACATGTAGGCCACTGAAAATCAGCCAGATGTAGGATATTGTGTGAAAAGAAACATGGAAGTTACTCCCAGTCCTCTAGCACCCCTAGAGCGATCAACCCTCAATACCTAACGCCTGCCTCCCAGGCTCTTACCATTCAACCGAATGGTCGCAAGAATAGGACCAAACACGTTACGGTCAGTACATTACCCCTTGGGCATACTCTCATCACGCATCCCAGCGTCTTCATTATACTTTGGACCTAACTTCTAGGCATTTCCTAAATGGAAGAATCCCCAAATGRYTCTSGCCGAYGTGTTTTCAAATTATTGCTATCCCTATCACASTTTYGTAACGGCCTTTCCTACGCTAGCCAAAGCGAGCCGYATTGGACGGGACTGCCCATGTTCGGTTTATTTTTACGACCACAGTAGAGCGATCAACACTCGATACCTATCTACCGCCTGCCTCCCAAGTCGCAAGTTCTCAACCCCCAACCCTCACCTCCCCCCTCCCTTCCACTCCCACAAATCCCCTCTGCTCCGGCTCCCATCTACCTTACCTTACCCAATTCCTCTTCTTCCTCATCGGTAAAGCCCTCCTCTTCTTCTTCCCCGCCACCGGCCCAGTCGCACTCCCTCCAAGCTTACTCCTACAAGTCACGCTCGTAACTTGTTTAATCTTCACACTGGAGAACGTCCAAGTCCCCGGGCTTGTGGTGGAAGCAGTCATCACCAGTCCAATCTGCACCGGCGTGTCGAGGAGCATCCCGACGAGGGTGTTATTGATGTTGCTGCTCGTGCAAGTAACGCTTAAGGTACCGGACCCGGAACTGATCCAAGTTGCTGAGACAACCTTTACGGTGTCTTTAGTCGGGGTGGGGGTGGGTGTTGCTGAGGTGGTGGTCGCAGGAGGGGGRGGCACAACAGTAGTAGTAGGTTCCGGTTGCGGATTCGTCGGGTCATCAGCCGGCGGAGTAACCGGCGTCGAAGGACTTGGTTCAGCCGGCGGCGGCGGAGGACATTCGTTTATCACCGGCTGCCCAACGGTCACGCCGCTTTGGGGGAAGGGGTCAAGGGGACCCCAAACATGTCCCTCCTCGTCCTTCCCCAGTCCCTTAACCAGATGCTCCATCGCCGAGAAATCATTCGGAATCGGCGGCAGTCCCGGGGTCGTCAGCTCCGGCTGTATCCACTCCGTCACCGGCTGGACATACTGACCCGCCAGGATCCCGTTCCTCGTCCTCACGGGAGAAGAGGTGGACAGTATGACATACTCACGAGCATACACATCGCCCGCCACCGAAGTAATCCCCGTGCGGAATTTATTCCTCACCTGGCCGGCTATCAGACTCCCCCCACTGACCGGTCTGGTCGTAATGTTCCCGGTGCACACATCGAACCCCGTCACGGCGTGGATCGACAAGCTTGACGTGCCAGATGCAGCGGAAGTATACCCGATGAACCGCGTCTGCGCTACTTCGGCGTTGGGATCGCTGGAAAACACGCCGATGAGGACGTCTTCCATGCGAAYGAAGGCGGGGAAGGAGGCCGGCGTGAGGATTTGCGTGTTGGTGACGACAAGTTCGTAAACGAGCATTTCCCCCCCTCCCACCAATAATACCCCCGCATACTCGACGAAATCTCCCGGGACGAGGGGAGCCATGACCATGGGGTCGGGCGCAGTAAAAGTGCCCTGTTTGCTACCAGTACCAGCTATCGTCGGCCGGTTTGACATTGGGCAGAGGGGGTCCGAAGAGTTGCGGGGGACGCACATGGGGAACCCRCTGAACGAAGAGAWAGAGGRGTTTTCGWCGTCGGMGGTCCAAAACGGGTGGGACGTGTAGCCGGCTGAGTAAACGGCGTTGGGGTCGTTGATGCGGAGTTTTAGATTGGGGCCGCCGGTGGAGGCGAGGGTGATGGTGCCGTCGTAGGCGATGGAGGAGATCAGACCGCGGCCGAGGGAGGTGGAGAATTGGGAGATGAAGATTTGGCCTGCTGTTGGGCCGTGTACAGGAATGGAGTTGCCGACGACGGTGACTTCGAAGCCGCGCATGAAAGCGACGTCGGCGCAAAAGTCACGCCAGGGAACCCAGGCGGCGGGAAAACCGACTTGGGTGTTTTTGGGGACTTTGATGGTCCATCCGGCGACGGAGATGGTGCCGCCGGAGTTGTAGGTTGTGTCTGTTATGGTGCATCTGGGTGAGACAAATGACGGCGGTTAGTACCCTCTAGATGCTGTGTGTCTCGGGATACAGGAGTCGGGAGCGGGAGTTAAGAGACATTGGGTGTTTTCTGTCATGGAACAAAGGAATTGTTGGGGAAGTGCACAATGTTGGGCAGGGGATGTTTGGCTCACCCTTCCAAACCACCATCCACATCAAACGGAACGTCTTGAGACAAACAGAAGGATGGAAGCAGAAGAAGGCCGGGAAGAAGCGCGGAAAATATGAAGGGTAACTGCATCGTGTCTGTCTTAAAGGCTTCGAAATTGAGTTCGAAGAGGCCCCGAGGGAAACAGGCTTCGGCTTAGGTGTGTGTCTAAGTCAAGAGTCTCAGACACTGAAAAGGGTTGGAACGGAAGGGCCGTGATGATTGTGTCTTATATGGCAGTATGGCCAACGGACTGCCTTCATCAAACCGCGAGGCCCTCTGAGAATAAGACGGTTGTTCCTTGCATCTTGCATCTCGCAACGTACAAACTCGAAGGTTATTCGGGTTTGTTCAACTTGAAGATCAACTCCGATATGCTGCATTTACGAGCTGGAGGCAAGCGAGGCGGAATTGAGGTCTGGAAGGTCATGATGGATGGCCAGAATGACTGCTCAGCCAGCACACAAGCCTACAAGCGATACATCCAGTCCAGATTCTAGTCTAGACGTCGAACTCAAAAAGGCTCGGGTGTCACGAAGTTCAGGCTGGGCAACGCCATACCTATGGAAGTCTTTGAGCTCTGGCAACTCCGAACGCCAGGTTATCATGTGACCGTGGAACAACAAGTCTATTTTGAGTCTTTGAGTTGGCACCTCCCACCTCCCACAATCGTGACGTGGAGGACATGGTCAGCCCAACTCAAAAAAAAAACCCACCAAATTCTCAGAGCCTCATGTTACTGGAGCATTCGCTTAGCAAGTCGCTTAGGTATCATGCGTTTCAAGCATCGCTAGTTTGCTTTCCTTCGCTTCGTTGTACTAGGCAGAGGGGGG
>RAOR01000629.1:0-11902 GCA_009805435.1 Neurospora sp. FGSC 26625
CGTGTGGCATTCTGTCGGTAATTCCGGTCGGCAGTTTGACTGATGAATGTCAACGGCGAATGTCCGTGTGACAAGGCTAATGCCAGGCGTTGAGGCTCTGCTGAGCCTTGCGACCCTGACCCTGGACTGTGGGCGATGTCCGTGTGACATTATGTATAAAATACCAATTTGCCTTAGTATCTTTGTACTGATTGTATGCCTCTCCATTAACAGCTTGCGAAAATACACCTCGATTCACTCAACAAGCTATTCGAGGCATATAGAAAAATTGCTTCCAGCATTTCTGGCCTGGAGCGGTATAATGAAGCCTTTCAGAGCCATCCACCCTTGGCCAAAGTGCTCGAGGACTATTACTCTAACATCCTCGACTTCTACGAATGAGTATTTGAAGTGTTCAGACGACCGAGTATTGCAAGGGCGCTAGTATGGATAAGTCGAAGGCAAAGCTAAGATACCATCTATGACAGAAGATTTAAGGTGAGGAGGAGAAAAGAGGAAGAGAACTAGATACATGCGTGTAGACCCGAATAAATACTCTGGTCGCTGTCCTCTAATCCGGGGCGGATTTTAGAGGGGAGGTAGTGTCACAGGTTGTGACATGTGCTATATAAGCGTGCATTAGATGTTCTGTCTAGCGAACAGAATATTCTTCCATCTTTTGGTGGTTTAGCAAATTAGCATTGCACGCCCCTTTCGCTGTGACAACCAGTCCCGATACGCTGCCGATGGATATCATCCGTCTCTGGAGGTCACAACTAGACGGTCGGTAATTCAGTGGCAGCCAGAGTACGTTCTGGCGGTTGCAAGTAATCTAAAAACTATTCTGTTCCAAGCTATAGCCATGGCTCTCTGAATTATCTAGTACAACTTGGCTTTTAGTAGTTTTTGTAACTATATTAATACGTCCAACGTTAGTACGTAGGTAGCGATTAGTATCGTCAAACGATAAATGAATCATCGTAGTACTAGTATTAATCGTTTGGAGGCAGCTCCCCGACACCGGATCCCAGATCTTGATCGTTTGATCCCACGAACCGGACGCAAGCCGCTGGCTATTAGGCGAGAATGCCCCTGAGCTAACGTACCAGCTATGGCCTTTTAGGGTTTGGAGACAGCTCCCCGACGCCGGATCCCAGATCTTGATCGTTATAGCACCCGTCGGGTTTTCCGATGCCAGTAAGGAACGGATCCTCGTATCCCCCTCGCGTGAATACCGACTATTCGTATCCCCAAACACCAAGACTGCATTCCCCTTACTCTTTTCCTCAACCCATTCCCGAACCTGGCGGAGGTTATCGTTCCTCGCTTCTAGATCCCCCTTCTCAGTCCCGGCGTCGGTGTGGAGGTTGTAAAAATCCACATACACCTCCGAGTTTCTTTTCTTGTCGTTATTATCAGGTCCTTGTGATAAAGCAACCCGCACCCGCATAAACGTGAAGCCCTTGGGGGTGAGACAGTCAAACTCAGAAGCGCACGAGGATTTGGCCCATTTTTGACGCTGGAAGGAGGCGGAAAGCCAGGAGAGAGTGGAGAGGGTGTTGAGCCCGGAACCGAGGGGGACGCCGCCGGAGGTGGGGGTGCGGAAGGGGTGGTTGCCGGTTGAGTAGAGGGCGGCGTGGTAGTTGAAGTCCTGCCCGGGTTTCTGTCAGTTCAGTACCTCTAGGTGGTAAGAGGACGGAGGAGAAGGTGGATTGTGATGGAAGGGGGGTTTGGTGTTTTGGTTGACAGTGAGGTTATGGTGGCCTTTGTTGGTCTCAAGTGGGACCGGACTGCAGGTGCGAAAGCGGGATGAACGTCGCCGGTGCATCAAGCCATCAAGTGATGCTGCTGACGAGAGACGGGATGATGCAAGACGCGCTTGCGCGGCTTGTGTTCCCGCGCCGCCGACGTGCCTACCCGCTTGCCGCTTCAGTTCCCATTTTCTTCCTGCCGCTCTCTGCCTCAAAACCCTCCCCGACTTCATCCAATCCGTCCCGCCACTCTCCCAGACCCCGTCATTACCTCTACCAATGGAACACGGAACTCACCTCCTGCACATGAATAACATCGTACCCATACTGCGCAAACTTGCTTCCGATCGTTTTGGCGCTGGCCTCCTTGCCTCCCGGGACGCCGTTGGGGTTGAGGATCGCGGGCAGGCCGGCCACATTCATGGTGAGAATGGTGAGGTCGCCGGAGGTGGCAGCGGCCACATGTGCAACCAGGGCACCGCTAGTGAGGGCGTTGGACAGCTTCATTTTGAGGAATTGGATTGTCATCGACGAGATCTAGGAAGACGTGGCGTGTTGAAGCTGTGGAGGTGAACAAACCGCGGATGAAGCTTTTTCCAAAGCACTAAGAAGATTGTCGTCTTCTAATCCTCCTCAACTCCAATGCGATGCTAAGGTGTCGTGGGCGGTGGGAGAAGAGATAGAAGAAAAGGGAGACGACATTCCAGACGACCGTCATAGGAAACGGTCGGGTATACTTCAACCCTATATCAACCATCTATATACATTCCATTTCAGGATTGGCTCCAATCCTTCACGTGTGATTCCCACCAGGAATCCCGTTCCCTTCGCTTCATATTCCACTTTCACCCCCTCCCGGATCCATTCTTAACCGTGCCGAATGACATCCGTCCATCGTCCACTTGCCGAGTAAGGTAGGTAAACGAGCACTTCATCAACCGACCAAACGAACGTCGACGATTATTTTGACCAAAGAGAGATCATCAAATTATGCATCCCACGTGCATCATCATCATAACGCTTCCCGAGATCTGCAAAGCCGAAGTCTCCGCCCCCTCTTCTTCTCGTTCTCGAAAGCGTGTTTTTGATATGATTTTGGTGACATCGTCAGGTACCAAGACTCGCGGAACCCGGTAAAGCATGGGTTTTGTTCACGTAACGGCTGTCTTTGTGGGAATGGGTGGACAGATCGCGGAGTTGGAATCAGACTCCAGTTTGCTGTTTCTGTTCGTTTACTTTCTGAGGATTCAAACTTAGCGAGTATGTGTTGGGAGGACGGTAAAGTGGAAAGTCAGCGGGCAAGAATCGAGTGTCACAGCGAAAGGGGCGTGCAATGCCAATTCGCTAAACCACCAAAAGATGGAAGAATGTTCTGTTCGCTAGACAGAACATCTAATGCACGCTTATATAGCACATGTCACAACCTGTGACATCGAGATGTCAAACTCGGAAAGGGGTTTGTTGGTGGGTCCCAGGCAGAGGCAACTGGGGCACTGGGCCAGAGTCACATGCTCTGTGCCGTGCCCAGACCGCACCACTTTGTAGCCTTCCAGACTCGCCAGTCTCTCCTTCTCTCGATAGCACGAACAACATACCAAGTACCAACCGTATACACGCTTGCTCTCGTTGTTCGTGATCTCACAGTATCGCTTGGGAACTGTAGGTACTAGTCTCGGTGGTAAACAACATTGCTTACTGTAGAACTATCTAGCTAGCTAGGCTTTCTGCTCCTTCTTATACGTTTTCCTAGAGCCGTACTGGTACCGGGTTTGCTGCCCTGCTCACCATCGCGTGCGCTGCTCACCATTGTGAGCGTTGCTCACCACTGTGAGCATGGTGCGCCACCGCTGTCAGTGGTCAGTCTCTTGTGGCTTGACTCTCAGGGTTACATCTAAGTTCGTGACACGTGACACGAAGAATAATACTATTTAGTATTAGTATTGTTCGAAGCATGGTTCTATTGACCACTCGTCGCCTCCAAAGCGGCGATAATAGGGGAATGGGTCAGTCCTGCAAGGCCGGCTCGGCATTACCAGGCTGAGCATTCCACATGGTAACAAGGCTTCCGGTTACCCCGCACGAGCAGATTGGAAGTGTTCCACATGCTAGCAGCTATCGGAACTTCGCGTACCTTAAAAACGAAGGCTGTTTTACATCCATGGCGAATAATATCTTCTACTTTTACTACGCTCCGACCTGGGACTGGCCCCCAGAAGGGCCCATCAAACTGGGCAACGTCATTACATCTATCGACAAGCCAGAGCAGCCGCTCTATACGGCCCCGCTACCCGACGAATCTGATGTGTACTCCTCAGAGAAGACCGAAGTCGAATACTCCAAGGAGAAGCTTAGGGAAGGAAAGTTCTCGATCCTAACCACCTTTCTAACCATCCTTGGCGTTGGCGTTGATGTTGGCGCCCAGTGGGAGCGAAGGTATATACGAACCATTCCGCCTAGCACCTGCGCTCGTAGCATCTCTTATCACACACTTAACAAAACCCCCAGCACCGACGACCTCTACATGTTTCAGCGCGTCCAAACAACCCAATTCATTCCTCAACAATCCTACCTCCAAAAATGCGTCTCCGCGGACCCCGTCCGCCGCTACCTCAACCGCTCCCGCTACCGCAAGCCCGTCTACATCATCACTGGTCTCAAAACCGTCCACGGTGCGCAAGCTAAGTCACATATTCTCCGCTCGTACGGTGGTACTGCAGCCGTCGCCATGGACAGCACGGTATGGAGCAGCGGCACGGTGCCGGTCAGCGTTCAGCCTGGGGTAGAGGGCAAGACGGAGACGAAACGGGGTACGGCGTTTGGCGGGAGCAGTGATTTTGTGTTAGCGTTTCGGGTGTGTAAGGTGCGGGTGGTGAGGAAGACTGGAGTGGTGGATGAGTGGGAGGATTACAATAAGGGGGCGATGCTGGAACGAAGGCGGGAGAGGGTGGAGGAGAGATTACCGGAGGTTGTAGTGGAGAGCTGGGAGGAGCCGAAGGCGGGGGATGAGGGGTTTGATGAGGATGTTTTAATAGAGGGTGATGCTAAGGTTGCCTGCGCGGTTCCAAGGGCGGCGGTGGAGGAGGATAATGGAGAAGAGTAAAATTCTTTGTATGGGATGGTTCGGATTTTATTTACGATTCTCTTGCCACTATTCTACTTKCCTCTATTCTGAGCCGGCTACCTTATAACTAAAGTGTGGTGGAGATTTCCTCCTTAGCTCTTTAACAACTGTCTCAATGTGGAGTCTATGTCCTGCTTATCCTTTCCAAAGAGGTTATCTCGGAAGAGGTTCAGGGCAATGTAGTTGTAGTCATCCCGGCTAATAGAACGCCGTCTGTTTTCGCTGATCTCGAGAAGAACGTCGTTCATCTTTGACTGGCGCTTTAGTATGTGCGCCACTTCTGCCAGATGGATCCTCGCATATTGTAGCAGGAATGCACCAATGCCCACTGCAATTGGCGTTGCATAGGAGGTGCCCGATTTGGCCTGGACGCATATAGGGTTGACTTCCATGTCACAGAGCGCCACCGGCCAGGCAGACTGGATGGCTTCGCCTACAGTGGCTATATTGGCATCGCGAGCGTGCGCCGTGGGGCTGAACCTTGAACGGTTTCCATTTGCATCGGTTGAGTGAACACATATAACATGGTCGTCGCGTGCGGGATAGGCGCGGTCTTGGTTTGCACCGCTGTTCGAGGCAGCCGCAAACATTAGGACGCTCTTGGAATGCGCATAAAGAAGCGCAGCTTCTAGATCTTCGTAGCCAGCCACTTGGTTCGTTGGATACCCGAAGGACATAGAGATGATGTCGACGTGCCAGTCATCCACGGCGGTTTTTATAGCCTGCCACATGTGTGTTAGTATTAGTAGAACTACGTCTTAGATAGGATTGAGAGAAACATCATACCTCCGCAATAATCGAAGGAGAACACAGATCCTTTTCTGCAATCTTCGCGATGTATAGTTCCGCGTCAGGGGCGTAATCCACAATAAGACTTGCGATGAAGGTTCCGTGGCCGTCACTATCGACGACCGCTTCCCTTTTGCTCGTCCAGTTACGTCCGAATTTAATTTGGCCCGTATTGAGTCGGGGGTGCGTGTCATCAATGCCTGAGTCAAACACCGCAATCTTAACCGGCGACTTTGGAGGGCCCTTCAGGTAGGGATCGATGTACTTTCTGTAGACCTGTTCATATCTGGTTTTCCAGTTCAAGTAGCTATCAATTCTAGACTTTTTGTTAGAAACGGGCTCTTCGTGTGCGGTGCACGATCGATGGAAAAGAAAGTAGTAGGTGAAAAGACTAGCGAAAAATGTTTAGGAAAAGGGAACGAAAAAGGGAACGAAAAAGGGGGCGCCAGAACGACATACTCTGCGGGGAAGTGGGCTTCGGAATCTTTCTCGTCATCGTAGAATTTGGCGGCGTTGTACTCACACGCTGGCGTAACCTGTTGGCCTTTTCCTGACAGAGGAGAGCCAGAGCTCACCATCCGCATCAGGTTCGAGCTCCGGGCAATGGTAGAGATATTTTGAAGTACTGATTGGCGCACTCCCACAACCCAGGTTTCGTTGCAGTGAGGAGCCTGGGATTTTTCCTCAAACGAAGCCCTCACCATTTCCCTACTCGTTGACTCGCTCTGTTGGCTCTGGACGGTCTGTTCCCAGCTGTCAACAACCCCTGACTCAGCAATCTCGTCGAGCTCGTCGATGGTGATGTACTTGAACGCGTCGCACAACTCGTCCTCAAGCCGCCGGACAACCTCTTGATATACCGTGACTCTCAGCGTCTGGTTGTCCAACTTCTGTCGCGATTCGTCTTGCCATATCGCAGGATCCAGGCACTTTTCTATGGCGTGGTAGAATTGGGTGTTTTGCGGCATCTCGTGTTTGTATCGATCGAATATCACGGCCATATTAAGGTATCGTACGCGGTTTTCTGTGCCCTCCGAAAGCTCAAGTTTGTATTGATGTGCGAGATCCTCCACTGGAGTAGCAGAATATAGCTCCATTAACATCGCGGCTAGGGTAACCAAACCCGGGACCGGGTGTTCAATGTCGTCTGGGTCCACGTCATCCTGGTCGTCGAGAGCAATGGTCTCCTTTGGTCCCTCATCTGCATCGAGATGTGCATTGCTCAGTTGGGCCTGGATAAATGGCCGGATGGAGATCTTGCCCGGCTCGGTTTGGAAGAACAGCACCTGAGAGGAGTCCCACGCGGACTGAAGCCAAGAAGTGCCGTGCAGGTGGAGGACTGCATAGCTTAGTAGTACTGCTAGAATGCGTTTGATCCTTTCCGTCAATGACCGAGAGCCGTCCTTGATGAAGTGTTGCAGGGATACCGGAGGCCGCTTCTTGTCAATCCCTGACCTGCTCCGCTCAGATTTAAGTTTAAAAAGCTGCCCCCCTTTAACCTCCAACTCAAAGCGGTACGCGGGCATCTTCAACATCATCTTTTCCAACTGCTTGCACAATTTCCTGACCACGATAGGCTCGGAATTACGTTTCCTCTCTTCCCTTGCCGGCTTCTCCTCGCTGCTCACTACAAATCGCACCATGTTGTCTTGGACGGTACGAATACGGGTCTCCTGGCAGTATTTATCGAACGCAAGGAACATATCAAAGTCGTTCTTGTCGTCGTGTTCTGGAGTCCGGTATGTACCGAGACAGAGCCTCACACCCAGCTCATGCGTTGTCGGGCACTGACACTTAGCCGAGCCCGCCAGCGCCTTGAAGGCTGTTTGGGCTGCACTCCAGACGGCGTATGATGGCTCGGTCCTGCGTTTGGACCGCGGACGCTCGTCTACCGACGAGTCTTCAGTCTCAGGGTACTCCGTAAGAATGTCTTCTCCCCACTGAAAGAACGCATCGTGGGCTTGCAGTGCGGTCTGTCTGGAAGATCCCTTAACGTTTAAGCAGCCCTTCGCAAACTTGAGTTTGTCATCTGCGCTTTGATATTCCAGGGCGGTCCACGCACGGTTAAGATCGCGCTGGCGTGGGTATCCATGTGTTATGTCCAAGTGTGTTGTCGTCCTGGCGGCGATGAGCGATTCGAATATTTCCAATAACCGGACGATGAGCTCGTTATCCGGACCCAGCAGCGACCTAACGCGGCTGAGTTGTTCTTTGATGAAGAAACACTGAACCTTCAGGCGGCCATAGAACTTATTAAGCTCCTTGTCCGTCTCACCGTCCTTCAGGAGCTTAGCGATCGACCGGACCGATTTCGCTGTTGCGAACGCCAAGCCCGCCCCCTCGCCCCCTTTGGTGGTGGTGTGTGGTGCTGATGTCATGCTGGCCTGGCTCTCTCAAAGCTGCTTATTCTAGTCCGTGTTTTGCTTTAGACTGCCTGCGTGCTTTTGTCTGTGTTGTGTAAGGTACCCCGATAATCAGGTCTGTTGGTGGGCAAGGGACTTAACTGTGTGTTTTATGGAAGTTGGAGCCTCGCTGCCAGAGTGCCAGCCATTTAAGGCTGTAGACACCGCTAGGCAATCGCGGCAATGCGGGGAAAAGTCTCCGGCCAATAGATATTGGTAGAGTACGTGGTTCATTAATATTGCTTAGCCGAAATACGCGCCGTCTCGAGTTCGTCTGTGTGCGTCTGTCGAGAGATGGGGAAATGGACGGACAAAGCCCTGAGTTCCAAAACAAAGTATAAAATTAGTGAGGTTTTCAACTCACAATCTCTCCACATATCGGGTCGTATTACTACTGTATAGCGGCAGGTGACAAAAATGGCAACAACGCAGTCGCAGAAGACACTGGCCGAGTGGGCCGGGTTGGTTCTCCGCCTCTTCCAGCAATGTTTTACCTTATCAGCCTCTCTCCATCCACAGAAGACTGCTTTGGTTGAGGACCAACTCGGTAGGTTTTCCATTTGGACCTCGAGCATCGGCATCTTTGCCGCTGGCCGAGCTTCCATGGATCACCGCTTGAGAGAGGCACCAGAGGTTCACGATGCAGTGACAACTCTCCTTGAGTCTGTCTCTAATAGCATGCAGAATGGTAAGTCCTATCAGTGATCTAGAAACGCAGAGGTTTAGCTTCTTTTCAGCCTTGGGCTAGGTTTCTTGACGATGCTAATACTGAGAAGTTCTGTCTATCCTAAGGGATATCATCGACGCGCAAAACAAGATCCCAGAGGACGGCTCGAATACCACGCAGGAGGAATTCGATACGTCCATTCGCTCTGTAGCTACCGACATAACCATGCTTTACCGCCTGTCCAACACTATTCAACGGGCCAGTAAGAAATCACGGAACCTCGAAGCAGCAAAATCATATTGCATTCGGGACGATAACGGAAACAATGCAGAGCCTTTACTTCAGGCGGTTTATGAACACTATATTCGTGGACGATTCCCTGAAATTGCGGACGGCCTCTCTCAGCGCCTCGCCTCCTCGATGGTCCTCCKGCGGAAGAGGATATTGTACAGGAGGTCTCGTTACGGGAAAGCCCCTATCAGGACGACGAAGACGGCACCCGAGCCTAAGATTGAGGCAGCCCCAGTTACGTCTCAGCAACATGTTCTTACTACGCTAGAGGGGCCAAAAGACTTTAGAGAAGACAGCCCAGCGCAGAGCTCGGCGCCGCTTCCAAGCACCATACAGTCTGCCGCGCCTAGTGCTACAACCTTGGACGCCGAAAGCTACAAAAAGGCTGTCACCCCGTCTGTAGTTTCGGCTACGGAGACGGTTGCCCTAGGAAAACATGAGGAGCTCGTCTTCCCACCCGCCCCCCTCGGCCGCGTTAGGCAAAGGCGTAAAGTGTGGAAAAAGCAAGCCAAGGAACAGTACATGAAAGACATCGATTTTCCCCCGTATAGCAAAGATCAGTTGTGGAAAATTCTTCTCGGCCATCCTGTAACCGATCGCAAGTCTGGAAACTCCCCTACGCAGGACCCCAATATTCAGGAATTAATGACCGAAATCCAAAACGCGTTGAAGTTGGAGTGGGACAAGTGCCTTCAGGTGGTGAACGAGGTCATTTGTCCGTTTTGCCTCTACGCCTTGCCTTGCATTTCGATCAGTAACGACAAGAAATGGAAGTACGTCAGCGGCTCTCTTTCGCAGCTCGAACAGGAATTCTTACATACCTTAAAGCAAATGCTGACAGGACGTTTATGTAGGGCTCATGTTACGAACGATCTCGACCCGTATATATGCTTGTTTGACGACTGCGACCAGCCAGATGAGTTATTCAGCCATAGCGACGATTGGCGACGGCACATGCGCGAGCACACATTGCGTTGGCGCTGCAACTCCAAGTCACACGGTGTACTCGTCTTCCCGACGGAGGGGGAGTACCTAAGCCATATGAGAGAAGCTCACTCTTCTTTCACGGAGCCGCAGCTTCAGGTACTCGCCAAGAGGAATGGCAGACCGATCGAACCGATCGAACGCATATTTAAGCTGTGTCCTATCTGCGGCACAAGCGATGCTACTGACTCCCTGGATCATATCGTCGGCCACCTACGGTGTCTCGCGTCGAGATCGTTGCCGGCGTATGAAGACGAGACGTCCGAGAGCTCCGACGGCGAAAMAGGCAGCTCTGCTACGTCCAAGACCAGAAGCACAGTCAGAAATGATCCCGACAAACACGTCATGCCAGTTTTCCAAGAACTCGAAAACGATCCCATCTTGTTCAGCCATAGCCCCGGGCAAGCGTCATTGGACCCCTACGCACGCTTTGGCGGATTTAAGAAGTATCTTGCCCTTCAAGGCTCCAGGTCCGTCAGGACTGGGCCGCGAATGGGCGAAACGAACCAGGGTCCCTTGTCGTTCTTCGCTCCTCCAGCTTTTCCCGATACCACAGAAAAAGAGCCAATCCTCTGGTACAAAGACCCATCGGCCGAGTTTGTCACGGCCGATATCATGGATGAATGGAATCGGACACCGAAGGAACACCGAAGGAGCTTCGAGTGGGGATTCATCACCGATGCTAATGATGGTCCGCCCAGAAATCTGAGAGACGACTCGGATTTGGGTGATCCTATAATATGGGCATTGATCCAAGGTAAGAGGAGAGATCTCGCTACAAATATTACCCTGTCCACAGATMGGGAATCCAATACCGAAACTACTGGCCACGGAGGAAATGTACAACTCCTGCTGGACAAAGGCGCCGAGGTCAACGCGCAGGGCGGCGACTGCGTCACCCGTCCCAACGGGCGCAGCGACTTCGAAGTTGCGATAATATGCGCGCTCCGTCTCGAATTCGACGCCGTATGCCTCCTTATCGATAAGCTGTGGGACGAAGACGGCGATCAGTACGGTAAAGTCGACGGAGACCCGAACATATACACGACAGGTCGGATGGGGAAGTGCAATGTCGTCCTTGTCCTTCTGCCCAATATGGGAAAAGCGAGCGCCGCCAGCGCAGCTACAAGTCTTCGATCGAGCTATCCGCGAGTGTCGCTGGCCCTTTTGGTGGGCATTTGCGGGGCGGTCCCATTCGCAGGACCGGAAAGGGACCCCATTGYCCTCGGCGACGTGATTATAAGCAACCTCGTGGTCCAGTATGACCTTGGAAGAGCGCTTCCGGATCGCTTCGTTCGCAAAGACACCGCCYATGACAGTCTTGGAAGACCAAACAAGATTATTCGCAACATCCTGGTCAAGCTTGATACGGACTTCGACYGCGAAYATATCGAGAAACGGGCGGGTGACTTCCTCAAAGCTCTTCAGACGAAGAGCGAAGAAAAAGCCAAACRGAAGCGAAGAGGCAGGCATACCAGCTACAAGTACCCAGGAGCAGCCAACGACCTCCTATTCCCTGCTCGGTAYCGACACAAGCATGCTCCTGGTTCCGGGTGCAGAACGTGCGAAGACTGTCATGGCAACGCGGATCCCGCTTGCGATGAGTCTCTTACGTTGYCATGCAAAGAGCTGGAATGTGATACGAGCTGCGTGATACGGAGGGAGCACTTGGAGTCAGCCTCAAMCGACCCYAATGCCGACTCGGATTCCGAGGGTGTCTTCTTCTTCATTGGTGCGATTGGATCTGGAGACAGCGTTATTCGGTCTGGCGAGCACCGTGATCAGATCGCCAAGCAGGCCGGGGTTATTGCTTTCGAGATGGAAGGAGCAGGCGTATGGGATGAGGTGCCATGCATCGTGATTAAAGGCGTGTGTGACTATGCCGATAGCCACAAAAACAAAGGATGGCAGAATTATG
>RAOR01000063.1:0-103044 GCA_009805435.1 Neurospora sp. FGSC 26625
CGTATTGTGATGTTGGCTCACCATGAGCCACTCGCATCGGTGAGCCCCTTTGTGCCCTTCTGCGCCAATCTTGGCTCCGAGGATTACACTGTCTATCTACAGGCGGGGCTTGTCGGGTCCCAAGGGCTTGGGCCGCCCCTTTGTCTCTTTAAGTTCGTAACAATAGATTACGGATAGGGACACCAAGTTTGCATCCAAATTCTAGCAAGTGCTAATAACCAAACTCAGTACTAAAAGCAAACTATTAACAGCCCATTACCCGCAAACAGACAGACAGATAGAAAGGATCAATTAGATCGTAGAGAAATATCTAAGAAACTATATTAATTTCGAACAAAGCGACTGGGTTAAACTCCTACCCACAGCACAATTGGCATACAACACCTCACCCACGGAAACCACAAAGGTTTCACCTTTCTTCGCGAACTACGGGTATAACCCAGAACTCTTGGAAGGACCAGACTCGAACGTCCCCAGGGCTGCAGTCAAAGCCCAGAAGCTGCACATATTGTACGAAAAGCTCGAAGCAGAGCTGGAGTTCGTACGACAAAAGATGAGCCGGTATTACAACCAGAAAAGGCTCGAGGGACCTCGCTTTAAGGGAGGGGGATAAAGTCCTTTTATCCACCAAAAACCTAAGAACAAAGCGACCCAGCAAGAAACTCGATGACCGACGGGTGGGACCTTTCAAAATCAAGAAAAAGATCTCAGATGTGGCGTATCAACTGGATATTCCTAACACTATGAAGCTAAGATCACACTCATTCCACATCTCACTACTGGAACCAGCGCCTAAAAACGCACGAGTCAACACACGAGCCAGCATTGAGGACGAAGAAGAGGAATGGGACGTGGAGTAAATCTTAGATTCAAGAGTGGAAGAAGGAGAATTAGAATACCTCATCAAATGGGACGGATTCGGTCCCGAAGACAACACTTGGGAACCCGTCAAGAATTTGAGTTGCCCTGAGAAGCTGGAGGAATTCCACCGGAGGAACCCGGACCGACCAGGGGCGAAGGACTGCCCAGCCAGGAAGCAGGGAAAGCCGAAACGTCCGCCGAGACCCAATCGAACCCGGGCACAGCAACAGAAGAGGTAGCGGCCTCCGCCGATTGATCTCCAGGCTGCGCATTGGCCTGCTCCTCGGCACGCTCCTCCGCTTCCAAAACCTCCAACTCCTCCAGTGTGACGAACGGCAGTCTGATCTGCCTAAGTGAGATAGCTGAAGGTCGTAAACTATCAGAGTCGTTCGGTGAAGCCAAAAGGTTCACAACAAGTATGCGTACGTGATACTAGTCTCGGTGATAATGATCAATTGACTACTGTCGAACTATCTAACAATCTGAGTTCTCCAGTCGCCCCTTTATACTCTGGCCGTCTTGCCTGTTTCCCTGCCATGGTGTACTGGCTCACTGTGAGCACTCTCCTTCAGTGAGCGCCCTTCCGGCCAATCCCCGTCTATGGTTACATTCGACCATCTTTGCGACGCTGTCGCGTCCCAATGGCTTGGTCAGCCCTTGTGTCGCTTAAGTTCGTAACACCCAGACTGCGCAGAGACAACACATTTCCCTTCTCAGCAAGCTCTTTCTGTTCCCGCTCCAAGCGAGCCAGTTGGGCTACCCGCTCTTCCACTTCCTTCAAGAGAGTCGCCTTCGCCTGGGATACGCGATCGTATTCCGCCGAAACAAGAGCAACTGGCCACGACTCAGTAGGCGTCAAAACAGGAATATCACGGGGACTTACGTTCGGCATCGGTGTCACCGCCCACACAAGGACGGGTACAACGAACACACTCGCCACACTTCGCCAACCCCTCGATTTTCCTGCAAGGAAGACCACGCTCTGAACAACGGACGCAAGGCATGACGACGTGACCAAACTTCTCAAATGTTAGCCAGTAACGATTGACGTTTGGCTGACGACTTGGACGGACGCTTATGGATATGGAAGGACGACGACATGGTGTGGGGATGAAGGGAGAAAAGGGGAGACTTACTGTATCTAGACCTATGGAGGATGGCGCCAGAGATAAGAAAGGACAGATGCCCAACAAGCCGTCGAGGACGTCGGCTAAGGAGGGGAGGCATCGTGTTACGAACTTAAGCGATGACATGGGCCAACCAAGCCACCGGGACACTACAGCCACGCAGAAGCGGGGCGGTGCAACCATGGGGGACCAGTAAGAGGGGCCACAAGGTGAGACAAGCTCACCGGGTGAGCCAACACCATTAGGAGCCATTACAGACACTTGAGGAATAGGAATCAGGAAGCAGGCGCTCAGGTATAAAGGGACGACTGGAGAACTCAGATTGTCAGATAGTTCGACAGTTGCCAATTGATCATTATCACCGAGACCAGTATTACGAACATACTTGTTGTGAACCTTTGGGCTTCACCGAACAACTCTGATAGTTTACGACCTTCAGCTATCTCATTTAGGCAGATCAGACTGCCGTTCGTCACAATTTGCTTTAAGAGGTAGCTAACAAGGTTTAGTTGGACTTTAAAATCGAACTTATAAATCGCCTCGTTAATAGCATGCCCGCAAGGGTCTGGGCAGTCAGGGAAGCTAAAGGTTAGTACACCGAATATTAGAATAGATTATCAGATTCTCTGCCCTTTAAAGTATCCCCCTAACGAATTCTGGCCATTTTTATTAAGAAAGGTAGTTGCTAAATGTGACGGACTGGGCATCCGCCGCAACTGTATAAGACCACTTGAGCAACCGAATTACCAGCTTCG
The DNA here is from genome assembly GCA_009805435.1 of Neurospora sp. FGSC 26625. Classification (NCBI taxonomy): domain Eukaryota; kingdom Fungi; phylum Ascomycota; class Sordariomycetes; order Sordariales; family Sordariaceae; genus Neurospora; species Neurospora sp. FGSC 26625. Next base: position 2,744 of record RAOR01000063.1, read on the forward strand.
GTTACTTGTATCCTTTTGCGGAAACACGGAACGTATAGCGTAGTGGTGAAATGCGTCGCCGTGACACTAAAGACTTTGCAAGCCGGGTGGTTATTCCCATGGTTGGGGGAAAAAAGGTCCAAAAAACTAGGGTTGTGCGTTTATTTGTGGTATCCACTGTACATCCAGCTTGGAACAAAATGTTGTTGTACAGAATCGTCCACGTATATATATATATGTATATATATGTGCTTACACTTGGCATATAAGCAGCACAGGCACAGGGTATAGAACGAAAAAACGGATTGGATTAGAAGACGAGCTTTATTCGGTAAGTGTATGTATGTACTCGTTTGGATAGAAAGCAAGCCGGCCGGCCGGCCGGTTGGGGGGGGGGCTGGGCCCGGTTCGTCGGTCGGTCGGTACCTAGGTACCTACATACCGTAGGTTGAAGTCACGGTGGAAATTATTTGGTCACCGCGCCGCGCCGCGCCGGACTTGAGAGTGGGGAAGTACCCGGTACCCGGGTCGGCTGTTGCGGAACGAACTTACGGTGGGATCGGACGGAGTATGTACATAGAGGGTGGGTGGGTCAAGTCAGATCTGATCTGTTATCTCCGGTCCGGGCTGGGCGGGCTGGGGCGGGCTGGGCCAGGTCACTTGTAAACTTGTGGTTGAGGTACGCGAGGGGCGTGGCACGGCGTGGCACGGGCGCGCTCGGATTTTGCAGGGGCAGTGGGCAGTGGGTGGGCAGGCAGTGGGAACTGGGGAAAGGGGTAGGTCGTCGGGTGAGAGGGGCAGGCAGGTGGGCAGTTTGGGGGAACTCGGCTGGAAGAAAGAGCTTCGGAAGCAACGAAGCTGTGGAAGCGATAGAAGCGATGTGGAGGCGGCGGGAGGCGGCGGGTTCAGATCTCGGAGATAGAAAAGTGGAAGTGAAAGTGAGATCACCCAGCTGGCGGGCGGTCTTTCGTGTACCTTGGTGATATGGTAGATTGATGAATGGCTGGCTTCCTTCCGACTGTGAGCCAGCCGGCCCTGGTGAGAAAACTGATTCCGTCTCCAGTTGTTATGATCGCACTTGTCGGGTCGTATTTGGGTTGTTTAGAATATATGCTTCGGCAGTGGTGGTGAGATTGGACAAGTTGCGCAGTTGAGGTGTTGAAGTGTTGAACACGTCCGTCATCGTATATTGTGCTGTGCTGTGCTGTGCTATGCTCCCTTCTCTTCTGTGCTTCTTCCCTATTTTTGTGCATGTGCGCGTTGACTTGTCCTCTTCTTGAGACCCGTCGCAATTCTCAACCGGTACATCACATGTTTGTTTCTTTCTTTCAAACCCTCCATTCTTTCACCAGGGTCGAATCTTCCGAGCGCCAAACAAAACAAGTGCTATGTAACAGTGGTCATCTGACCGTCAAATCTAATCTTTCAGCCGTTCCGCCCTACGCTGGAAATGTTCAAGGCGGTCGCCTAGAAGTCGCAAAAAATAGTTAGCTCTGGTCCGGCAATCGACCGACCGACTGGCTTGGTTGCGAATTGAGGATGCGGATGCGGACAACGCGATGTCAATAACGCCGGAACGAAGGTTGATTGGCTAGCGTAGTACTATTGGTCAGTGCTGTGTCAGTGTCAGTGGTCGGTGCTCGGAAACTCCCGTCCAGATCTCATTCCACTTCCTCTGCATTTCCACTTCCTCGGCTTCTACGGAGCAATTCAATCTCATGTCCCCTGCTGCGAATAGTGTACATGCAGAAAAGTGATGCAGTGATTACGCTGCAGTACATGGGTGTAAAATTGGACCCTGTTTTCTTTTGTGTCTGCCTGCGGTTTTCATTTTCTTGCTTTTTGTTTCGTTCGTTCAGTGGTACCTTGATGGACTGGGCTGAGCTGAGCTCTGCTGATGAGGATTTTAAGTCGGACATTAGGTTTGGATTTGGAAAGTTCGAAACCAACAGGTGAGGTCACGGCCGGGCGGCATTACGTATTTGGCACAGCCCTCTGTCATTCTCGGGAGTCGGGAGGAGGGAGGAGGGAGCGAGTCGGGTTGTGGGTGCTGATTGAGTGGGCTGAGTGGGTTCCCGGGCGCATCGGATTCCATTTCCTGGCGGGCGCGGCGGGCATATCTGCGGGCGATGGCGGAGATAAGTAGAGGTAACGAACCATCCACCACAACGTGCAGCAGCGGTTCGGAAATACCTTGTGTTGCCAACAATTGCAATCCGAGCAATCCGGAAGATTCCATGTGATTGCGCACTGTCAGGTAGGTACCTGCCACTTTGGCCCTGTTTTGTAGCGACCCCGAATTGCCTGCAGGTGCACCTGACTTCCTCCTGTACCTCGGGGCATCTCAAAAGGGAATAGGGTCGGTGATTAGCTGTGTCGGCTTTCAACCCCCACATTCCAGTCCCTACCCGCGACCCGCGACCCGTCCAGTGTGGTGTGTCTGACGGGATGAATGAGAGATGAATATCCGGAACGGAGTCATGGCCAATTCTGCTGCAGTGTAAGTGGGAGTGGAGAAGTCACCGAGGGCAGTTACTACTGGGTGGCCTCTTTTTCAGCCGGCCTGTCAGTGTCGACGACGGGAGATTGGCTGGGACAATACATGGCAAGTGCAAGTGTATGCTTGAAAGTTGGTGCAGGTACATTGGGGTCGGGCCTGATAAATCCTCTGTAATTTTTGGTTAAATACACAGAGTACTTTAGGCCYGACTTGCCTACACCAAGCCGTGCAAGCTTCCAGCCCTCACGTCGCAAGGTAGAACAAAGAGTATAGAAAAAAAGGGGGGGGGGGGCAATTGCTTTCCTCTGCAATAAATAGAAAGCAGAGGCATCAGGAGTTTAKCRAACTAAGGGCTTTAGCAACCGAGGAACCTATGCGTTTGATACGAGACGTGGGATGGAAATCCTGCTTGCGACTTCAACTTGTCCTTGGAAGAACACGGTGGATCTATCCCCACATGGGTCATGAGGTGTATATAATCAACCAAGCCTTCCGCCCATCTTCGTCTTCGTTCGGACCATACCTTCCACTTCAACACAATTCATGTCCGATGTTGGGGGAAGTATCTGGCCGGCGTGGGCAGGATTATGGCCCGTGCGTCATGGTGTTTTCCTGCCGTTTCGGTGTGGAAACCGTGGATTTAATTGAAAATCATAGTGAATTTATCCGCCCCCCTTCGGGGCCAAGTATTTAGTACCTCCCGTCTATGAGAGCCATTTTCGTCCCTTCTTTTCCCGCTTTTGGATTTCCCATGATCCCACTCTCATTTCATACGACCCAACTTGTTACAGCTTTTGGTATCTTTTGCAGGGCTGAGAATCGAAAGGCATGTCTTGAAGCCTTGTTGAGTCTCTAACTCGGATGCCCCCGGCTGCCCCGTGTGGCCTGGTACTGAGACAAGAGACAATATTTCCATTGATCCCGCCATCATCCGAACCATCTCTGCAAATCGCTCTCCTTTCTTCCTCCGGGATCCGACATCCGACGTGTCCAGTCCAGCCTCGGTCATTACATACCCAGTCCATCTCGCCAGTCCCGTACCCAGTCCATCCAGTGCCCAGTCGTCGCCAATCTCGGGTAGTGCGTCTGTCCCTGGCAGACGGCCACTGCAAGTCTCCACCGGGGAAGCTGCTGATCATTCAAGATCCCGCCAACATATTGAGAGGCATCCGGGCATTGCTCTGGGACTGGCCAGATCAGAAACTGGCAAGGAAATTGTTAGCGAGAGGCAGCAACTGGGAAGGAAATCGAGGCAATTGTTTTGGATATGACCAAGTTCAACAACTGAGAATGGCCGACCCGATGGATGGTATCGAACCCACACCACCAGCACCGGCACCAGCACCGACACCAGCGGCGGCACAGCAGTCGGGCCCCTCGGGGGGTGGTCCATTGCCGCCCATCCACACCTTGCCAATACCGCCAGTGCCCGCCGTGTCAGCGCCGCCGCCGGCTCCGGYAACCAACACCTCCGACTTCAACTGTCCGTTAACGCCGCCTGCACTCCAGGTCTCGTCAGCACCAACTCCCTCGCCACAACTCCCGCCTATTACGGCTTTTCAATATCAACAATCACCACATCGACAACCAACACCATGGCAACCGCTCTCCATATCCGGACTAACACCGACCCGTCAGCCGTCGTCGTCATCCGCACTCACGCCGTCGCCCACTGCGCCAGTTCTCCCTGCTGTCAATCCCACTTCTGGCCCACAACAAGTCACCCTCCCCGGTCCAGCGTCATTATTGAACAGCAACCCGCCGCCCAGCATCGCGATCACCACTATTCCATCCCACTCTTCCCGTCAAGAACGGACAGAACCAAACCACCGAATGGGCCAACCAAAACGACGTAATCGCCCCGCTGTCTCATGCATACCATGCCGTGCCCGCAAGATCAAATGCGACCAAAAGAGACCGTGCGAAAGCTGCGTCAAGTCCAAGTACCATAAGGGTCCTTGCGCCTACGATAAGTCGAGGCTGCCAAAGGAAAAGACTTGGCCACACAAAGCGACGCAGATAGATTCGGGGCCGCCTTCGCCAGAACCGCAACCACAGCCGCCTCTTCAGAGTGGTACGCCAGATGCCATCGTGAACGCGGAAGAGGGGACTTCCCTGCCCATGTTCTTCGAAGCACCGTATCGCGACTCCCAGTCTATTTCTTCGGGYGCCTATGGCGGCGGATCAGCTAGTCCCCTGCTGCCGCCCATCAGGAACGAACCTGGAGCGTCGTCGGCTTTCAGTCCGATTCCTCGTCATACCCAACACTCGGGTGGTCCTCTTCCGCTGTCTGATGCGGAGGGAACCGAGGCATTGAGGAGGGAGGTGTGGAGGTTGCGACAGCAGGTCGACGAGTTGAGACATCAACAGCAGCACCAGGAGCAACTACAACCAGGACAAAGACCGTTGCGAGAATCTAGACCTTACTCTCAGAATGGCGCGTCCAAGACTGGCGATAACCGCTGGCACGCCGACCAACTCGTGAGTACCTCTCCAGCCCTCCTCCAGCATTTTGCGTCTGCTTTACCACAACGACTCTCCAGACTGATATATCGCTTGATACTCTAGTTCCCACGAGTCACCAGGGCCTTCTCCAACGTCATCCAATCCAGCATCCAATCTGACGACCACAACAAGGCCCGGTCCAACCTCAGAACATGCGCCGAGCTCTCCCGAAAAATCAAGGAATCACAATCCGGAAGCATCACTTTCCGCGCCTTCAGCCACGTCGGCCGCTTCCTCCCCATGCCCTACCGCCAAGAGGCCCGACGCCTAGCCCAAGCCTACTTCCGCACTTTCGAGAGCGTCTACCGCATTCTGCACGTGCCTGCCTTTCGGACGCGGTTTGAAAAGTATTTTGATGGCCAGTTTGACGACCAGCCCGACAAAGAAGCCTTCATTGTCCAGCTCCAGCTTTGCATGGCTATCGGGTCGGTGTTTGAGGATGCTAGCGGTTCATTACGGAACTATCAGGAGAGATGGATCCAGGAAGGCCAGTCGTGGCTTCTCGTTTTTCCGCCGACGAACCTCACCGGTTTGCAGACCATGTGTCTTTTGCACCTCGCCAAAGAGGTCTGCGGATTTGGTGGAGGTGGGGGTGAACTAACCTACAAGTCGGCTGGTTCTCTCCTGCGAGAAGCCATGTGTCTAGGCCTAAACAAAAGTTCCCTCGCGTCAATGCCCATCTACCAAGCCGAACTGCGTCGACGATTATGGGCCACCATTTTGGAAATGGTTGTCCAATCAAGCTTGGATACCGGCCTCCCACCGGGTATTTCTCTCACCGAACTTGGTACTAGTCCGCCGGCGAATTACGACGACGAGCAACTTCCCTTCGGGAACCCGGTTCCCCGTCCCTCAGGGACATTCACGCAAACGACCGTCCTCCTCGAATTGCATCGCTCGTTTCCTGTGCGGTTAGCTATTGCTCAACACCTCGCCACGCTTCTCAACCCCCCCAACACGAAGGCCCCGGCAGTCGAATCCGGATCGACGACGGAATCCCTCAACGCCGAACTGACACGTGCATCGCGTGCACTAACGGGCACGCTCCAACCCGGCTATGACCCCGCCGGCATCCTGCCGAACCGGATCTCGGTTTTCCAGCTAAAGATGGCGGAGATGTTAGTGAATCGGTTCTTTCTGGGATTGAACTTGGCTTTGGCCGTGAGTGCGGAGACAGTCTATAAATCCTTGGAGATGGAAATGCCAGAAGTGAGGACATCTTGTGGCGCAGCAGCCGGCACAATCTGGAGGAGTGTCGTTTCGGGTCTGGGCAACAAAAGAGGAACGGGAGGAAGCTCTGGGAGAGGGGCGGCGCAACATCAACAAATGGACGACTTCACCACCCTGGTAAGCCGCGGAAGCGGAACCTCCTACCACGCAACGGCCACGGTGGCTGTTTTGACTCTGCTGGTGGAATTAAGGCGGCAGATGGAGGAGGAGTGGCAACAACGACGACTTGGACGCGATCACCAACATGGGGCATCTTCGGAGGCAAACTCAACAACAACTACTTCAGACACATCAGCAGAATCAACAAGACAAGAATTGGTAGACTTGGTTAKATCTGCTGTCGCCTGGACTTTTGGCAAAATTCAAATGGTGAACGTGGATACGGCGGCGTATGTTTGGATGTACTTGCTTTGCTCGGCGGCTGTGACAGAGGTGATGACTTTGCAGAAGAGGTGGGAGACGCGATCGCAGCATTCGACTCCTCAGGCAGAGACAAACTACGAAAGACAAAGAACAAMACAACTAGAAGAACTTGTGGAAAACCGAATTGTGAGTGATTTGAACAGGGTTGCCGGATTTTTGACGGCGGCTCTCGAGGACTCCATACAYCAAGATGATGAAATTCGTCGAGATATAGAGGAAGATGCGCAACTCGTGGCTAGGAACACCAACCATGGGAATGGCACTGGCACTGGCAGTGGAAGTGGAAGTGAAAGAGACTCTGAGATGATGGAGCGGCAGAAAGATGGCGATTCTGATGCGTTGGCGAGAAGGGCCGCTGATGAAGAGTGGGAGAGGAGGTTAGCAGAGACGGGAAAGCGTCAGGTAAGTTCTTTTTGTTGCCCCAGTGTTCATTGCCCCCGTCCGCCCCGTCCGCCCTGTTTGCCCTATTCGCTGTGCGCTAGGTCCCACTGTCGACTGCTGGTTGCCAGGCTTGAGCCAGGCAGCGATGGCGGAAGTGCTTTAAGTACTTGGTCATTCTTGGTGTCATTCTTGGTTCCGGTGCTGCTTTATCTAGGTCGCCGGCGATTCAGCTCCCTGGCCGCGTTGTGGTCCATTTCCCTGACTAACTTTATCGCTTATTTTCAGGCCATCCGCTTCAAATCCGTCTTCGATCTGAGAAACCACGAATCTCTTTTCATGCAAGAGTTGAGGGACGTCATGGCCTAGGCGAATGCGCCCGCATGGGTGGTCGATCGGAGTAATCGGAGGGCGGTAGAGTGTCGGCAGCGGTCGGGAAATGTGGGGCACATACCGGGCTGGGTTTGGATTCACCACCCGGAGCACCCCAAGTCCAAACCCCATTCCCCTCCTCTCCTCATACCTCGAAATTCTGTTTCAGCAAGGTCATGTTGACACGGAAGGCGCTCAGGGATTTTGCGGAATTGCTGGACCGCCTTGCCGTGCAGAATCTTCCCTCAGGACGACCCATACGCAAAGAACATCCAGATCCAAAACATGGGCAGCATCTACTCCCTGTCAATCCTCACCATCATCGGCGCCGCGGGAGGAGACGCAGAATACGGCCTTTCGTGAGGAAACATGCACCAAGACAAAGTTCTTGGCCATACCCCCGGATCCCACTGATGTGACGCGGGGTAAAGGAGAGACAACGGAAGACGGTTAGGAGTTTGATTTGGCTGAAGGTACAGGAGCATCGGATCATAGGGGCTTTGGGGTAAGAGGATGGGGTCAAAGAGCATAGGGGAAAATGTGCTCGAGAGACAACCGTGGAAGAAAAGGCAGCGGGGACCCCCCGCAAAGTTGTTATACTATCGTGGGATTCCAATTTAGAGTCCAAGACAAGGCAATACATGGTCAGGCGAGTGTGTGGACATCGTAGGCAAAGGAGAAATGGGGCCTCTGTGAGTTGTTACTTATCGGGCTTGTCTGGCTTACATTGATTGCCCTCAGATGGTTACTTGGTTATGTTTGCTCAGCGGACAGTTATCAACCTCGTTGTATCGAACATGCATCAGCATACAGCGTTTAGGATATTCTTAGGATACTGGGGACTTGTTACGCGGAGAAGTGATGCGTAACCGTGATGACAGCGGGACTGACAATGGATGTCAGTACTGCTGGGAGCCTCTACCTGGAACCTCACACAACGATTACAAGTGACTGTGCAAGATATGGTAGGTAAATGATTGATTGATAGCTAGGACTGACGCCAAAGGCGACAGCGAGATAGAACCTCTTTTATACTGGCATGACATGAGCCTGACTCTCGAAGAGCATGCTTGAGTCTTGACCATGTCATGACCAGTTCTGGTGAAGTGGATCGATCAACCATGATCCATGACGAACCATAGCAGGACCTCAGTGGTTGCAGATGCCATGGAAGTGGCCGCCACCAGTATGAGATATACGCCAGAACAAGAAATAAATTAGGGCAGCACTCACTCCTCGCACCCCCCATTTGCCTTCGCGCATCCGGATTTGACTCCATGCACCGCCACCGCCTTCCGAAGAGAACTCGGTTAAGTTTCTCTCTTCAAGCACCAAAAGGCAAGCCACCAAGTTAAAGACGTCATTTTCCGTTCTTTCCCCAGGTCTAAATACCATTTTCATGGGCGTATAAGATTTCAGGAATGTGCCAGTAAGGTATGCAGATGCTTTGCATCTTAGTCGACGATAAGGTTTGCAAAACGTTCCGTTGTACTGGAAACATAGGTAAGTCTCGAGTACAAGTGATATTTCAAAGTTGAAAATAAGAAAGAGAATTGGAAAGATTCATGGTTTATTCTTATACCACTCTAAACCTTGGAAAGTCATCTCCTTGTCCTATGCAAGAATGTCAAGGTTCGTGTTATCTGCCCATTGCCCATTGCCGCCGCACAAGCCTGGGATCCTGCCTGTCTAGCATACGCGGGCAAGTTGGCTGCGGGCAAGCCGGGCACAGAGAGCCACGGGCATGGACGCAGCTGCAGTTAAACAAGGTCCGGGTATTCATTTCCAGGGCCATGGCGTGCGAACACCACGTACATCGCCATGGTATGCCTCACATCAATCACGTCTTCCACACGGAAGTCCGTCCAAGAAAACCCGTTGCATGACCAAGTTCCCGGAAGTCTGTCCAGATACAAGAAAAGCCGTTGCATGACCAAGTTCCCGGAAGTCTGTCCAGATACAAGAAAACCCGTTGCATGACCAAGTTGGTAGTAGCAGAGAAAGCAATAGAAAAGCCCGCCTGTCCCCCTCTTCTCGAGTCCTTTGGATTTCTCCTCCTCTTGATCTTTTACAAGTGCAAACCTATTCCCCGACCCCGTCTTTCGACTAACTCTCGAGTGTATTGAAACGACCATCTTCCATTTATATATCATCCATCCATCCATCCATCCATCGATAGGGCTTTCCATCCATCACCATCTCGTGATGGATGAACCCCAATCCATCGAGATGGAGAAAATAGAATCAGGCTACAGCCCTCCTGACACCAGCCACAGCCATGGCAAACCGCTCGGCTACGACCCGTATCCCCCCCCAACCCCCCCGACTTCCCCCCCTGTCAACCCTCCCCCAGCTCACCTCGCGCCCGATCGTCCCTCCCGCCCCCTCTTCTCCATCACCTTGATCAGTCTTTTTCTGGCCATGGTCTTTGGATATCTCTTCATATCCTATGTCGTGATTCCGGGGTGGAGGGAGGTGGTAAAGGAGGCTGAGAAGATTGAGGMTAAGATGAGGGGTACTACGAGTGAGGTGAGTACATCCTACCCGGTGAAACGAGAGGAGGAGGAGAAGAGGGAAAGACGGAAGAATACTGACATGAAACCACCAAGCAGGCACAATTCGACCAATGCCTTGTACAAGTCCCGATGAGTCTTATTCGTCTCGATGAACGCAGCGCTGTGGATATGTCACCGACTGAGCCGGCTGAAGTCTACCATGTTACCAACAAAATTGTTGTGCCGCAGTTTACGGGGACGGCGGTGCCTACAGGGATTGATGCCGATGATTTGGTCAAGTTTGAGCCGGTGAAGGGGATGAAGGCTGCTAGTGGGTTTGTGGCTGGGGAGGAGTACACTTTCAAGGATACAACTACTGCCTCTGACGATTCCGGCGACAAGGTCAACAAAAGAGACCTCCAAAACGACAGAATCCTGAGAAGGCAGGTCAGGTTTGTTGAGCCGGTGGAGGGGATGAAGGCTGCTAGTAGGTTTGTGGTTGAGGAGGAGTACACTTCCAAGGATACAACTACTGCCTCTGACGATGCCGGCGACAAGGTCAACAAAAGGGACCTCAAAAACGACAGAGTCCTGAGAAGGCGGGGTGCTCGTCGTGCCTCCAGATACATCTCCCCTGATGCCCCGTCCGAGTCATCGAACCCCAAGCCCGAGCCCGCCCACGATCAAGACCACGAACTTAAGCCCCACGATACAAACGGCTGGGGTCATGACTTCCACAATAAAGTCAAGGAAGCGGCCACGCATGACGTGGTCGAGGCGACAAAGGCGATCACCGAGGAGAAGACCCACACGGGGTTACCGCTCGTTCTGCTGTCGCCTGGTGGTGTGGAAGATGACAAAGTCAAGAGAGATCAGCTGGCGCATGATCCCGTCCCTGCAACCAAGTCCAAGCCGGAGCAGAAGAAGAAGGATACCGAGGAGCCCGAAAAGCACTACCACCGCCGTGACTTGGAGGTCAAAAAGAAGGAGAAGTCACCACGCGTCCAAGCCGTGGAGGATGGGGTGGACCGCTTCGGGCAGAAGGATGAGAACTTTAAGAAGCAGCCGGACGACAAGAAGCACGAGGATAAGCGTGACTGGCTCAACTCTCCGCAAAACCCGAAGCCCAAAGTCGGGGCAGATCCCACTCCTAGGGAGCCGCAGACGGTTAACTTGGGAGAGGATTATGGGACGGAGGCATTGCATAAGGTGCAGGGGACTGTGCATCTTCCTGATGGGAGGGTGGGTTTTTTCTCTCTTTTTCTTTCTTGCCTTTTCCTCTTCCTTTAAGTCCTTTGGGGAGGGGGGGGGCGGAGAGAGAGGTGTCATGAGGAAAGGAAAGAGAGTGTGCTAACAAACATAACCAAAACAAAAACAGACCTACTACCCCTACGGCGACCATTACAAGCCTCGCCGCTCTGCGTACGGTTATCCTACAGGTATCCAGAGCCGCGCATGGGGAACCATCTACCCCGACGAAGGAAACCGTTTTCGGGTTGCCCRTCACGCGAGCGGCGCGGCGCCTACTGCTCCTGCTGGCCACCAGTATTATGGTGCTGGTGCTGCCCCTGTGTCTTACTCTACTCATGCTGCTCTTGCTTCCACGAGTCGTCCCATGACCCAAGGGTATGCCCCTGCGAAGGACACCCGCGCTTCCAGTGCCTCTGCTTCTGCCTATGCCACTTCTACTGCGGTTTCGCGTCATGATGAGAGGAGCCACGCTGAGAACTACGATGGTGAGAGTCTCAAGCAAGCCGGTGCTCTTTCTCCTGCCGCAAACCACCCTGCCGCAAGCCACCTTGCTCCCCACCAGTACAACTGGTATTCTCCCTACGAGAGACCTGATGGGAAGCCTGATGTCCCAACTCACGACAACGGCAAGCGCCATAAAACGGACGAGGGCAAGGGGAGGGAGGACAACGGTAAGGGTAAGGGTAAGGCAAGAGAAGGGAGCTTCCACTCCCAGATCACCGCGAACACCGATTGCTCCAACAACGCCACCGACGGGTCTTCAGGGTCCGGTCATTTCCGTCTCTTGAAGCTGGAGCTGCCGAAAAGCGGTGGCGGTCATGACCAGGCTACTTCTTTGCATCCGAATCCGAAGGGTAAAGGGTGGAATTGGTTTCGGGGACGGGCTGGGGGTGGTGGTGTTGATCATAGTAGTAGGAATGTGAAGGAGAAGGAGAACGAGACGGTTAAGGGGAGCCAGAAGAAGGTGGTAGTGAAGGCGCTGAAGTGTGGCATTGAGATTATCGTTTCAAAGGCGTCTGCGAGCGGCACCTCGCTGACAGCCACGGCTTCATTCACACTCAAAGGCTCGCCCAAGTGGTGGACTGCTCATCCCCATTTGAAGACCGACATTTCCAGATCTTCCAGCTCTGCCACTCCCACTCCCACTCCCATTGCTGCCACCAGCAAGCCCACTACCACCACCAGCACCTCCTGCTCCGAGTCTAATGGACCCTCCCATAACAAGAACGAAAAGGGAAAGCGCGCCGTCGCCAACAACGCTTACAACGACGACCCCCATCGCGCACAAACGGTTCCTCCCGGCATCTTGGAAATCCACCTCACGCCCGAGGAAGCCAAGCCGGAACTGATGGACGCCAAGTACGACTACTGGGAGTTCAAGGCTCCACCCGACCTCTATGTGGTCTCGGACCAGGATTCACCCTCCAACCCGTATGCGGGAGCCAGGGAGAAGAGGAAGCACGAGGCCGAGGAGGCCGAACGCAAAAGGATGGAGCAGGAGGAACATTTGGGAGGCTACGGAGACGTCGGAGAGTATCCTGATGAAAGGGGGTTAAAATGAGATTCTATAAGAGGGGGAAGGGGGGAAGGAGATGGTGGATAGGGCCGTAGGCATTGGATATATACGGGGTGGTTACCTATGTTCTGGTGGTTCCTTGGTTTGGTATTTTCGAGGAGACGTACTCGGCGGGTAGTGTCGCTTTTCTAGGTACGCGGGCAGTGTTATAGTAACCTGTGATTCCTGATAGATCCAAATTTGATCCGTTTAGCTTAGCGATTTGCAGGTTGGCTATACGGGCAGTGWCACTGCCCGCCGAGTAGGTCACTTTTCGAGGGCTGGAGGAAATTGTGTCGGAAAAATGTATGAGGAGGAAGAAGGAATACAATGCCGAAAGAAGATGAGGAAGTTAACGGAGAGAAACGCCAGCAAACTTACAAGCAGGGTTTTCGCAGGATTTTGCTACGGGTTTCTCTTCTCTTTTCATGGAGTTGAGGAAAATGAAAAGAAAAAAAAAAAAGGTAAAGGGAACAAAGAGGGACACGTTGCGCAAGAGGAGGAGGAAGGGACACAAGAGAAACGCCAGAAAATCAGGAGAAAAAAAGGGACGGGGGTTTTTGCACGATCCGTTACTAGACGGGGAGCTCGGTCTACTGCCAAATCAGTTCGGTGCTGGTGGTAGAGTACCTCTTGAGATAGAGAAATGTAAATCCTCCTGTCAACCCTTTTGCGCCTCTGGTCACGATGACTGGAAGTACTTGTATGTGATATGTTCCAGGTTTTTATAGATGTCGAAGAAACAGGGACCAACATTAAGGTTCCAGGATGCTCCCAACTTTCATGTGGTTGTGGTCGGGGACATCGAGTACCTTATCTGGCAACTACCTAGCGCGCAGTCGCAACTTGAACATGGCGAGGACAGAGACAGGCAGAGACTGCTGGCATGAAACGCGCGCGAATGGCATTTTTCACGATGTGCTTCGGAAAAAAAGAGTAAGTAGATCCGTAGAGCGGCGATGGTTTGTCCAAGTAAATATCTCTTGGTCGTCGGGGCCAGAAGTTGGATGTTGATGTTGAACGCTGACCCCGCTCCGGTGTCCCGTGTCACCTCCCGACCTCCCGTCGACATTGACCGACGCCCTCGTTCCCATCTTTAGCGATACACTAACAATCAGCTAGCGCTAGAGGTCTACCTCCCACTTCGAGATACGAAACGACCTCCACACTTTGGGCAACGTAAACAGCTTGGTACTAACATAAAGTCTTACTGAATATAAAACGGGTACATGGGAGTCTCAGGATGTCCCTCAATTGGCCTTTGATGCCGGTGATGCGATGTTGTAAGAAGTGCTGTTGCCTGACGCTGCYGAGATGTGCTAGGTGTAATTGTTAGTGCGATGTTTGGCCCTCCATTGTTGCAACAGGTCTACTTTGTTTGATGAAAGACACTTTAGGTTTTTAGTAACGAATAACGGGATCGAGAGTACATGTTGATACTAATCAGTATGTTTGGCTTCTTGAAGATCTTCCACCTTGTTTGGAGATGTTGATAACCAGGAGCAAGGTGTGGAAATGCGATGGAATATGCAGGCGTCAAGGTTCCCTCTGTTAGTACACCGTGTCGCTTAACATGAACAGAACCGAACAAMGGATATCACCACCTTCAGCCTTGGAAAATATCCAAGCCCAAGTCCTCAGCAGAAATCTCACCGGCTTGGAAGAGTGCCTCTACTGAAGATGACTCGGACCGGACTCCGAACAAAGGGTAACATGATCCATCTGTCCCCCATTGCTCTCATTCGTGCTCACTTCCAACTTTGTACAACCCCTGGACGCCTGAAGCTGGGAATCCCAGAGAGTTGCCGTGTTCCTGACTGACCTGGAGCTAGTCTACGCAGTTACATATGCAATGTAGTTCAGTTGAACATGGGGTCTATTTTTAGGTGGCCTGGCGTTACACCCACCCGCATTCGTGGTTCCGAACTTTTCGAGATCCCCAATCCCCAGACTTGGCCGAGTGTGGTTGGGTCCGTTGGGGGCCGAACTGGCGGAGAGCCTCCTGGATATTAATGTTGAGCTAAAAGGGGAGTTTGGGACCTATCTTGAATGGAAATTTTCAGTCATGAATAAGGACGGGGGAAGAAGGCTTGACCTCTGTTTTGACTTGGGGATTGCAACAGATCCGTCCGTCACTCGCTTCCTCAAGGTGTTGTGTTGCACCTTCGTCACGCAAGTTTCCAGGGGTCATCGATCGAGATTTTGCACTTCCCCTGGGACAGCAGACTCATAACTCCGTAAAAGCGTGGAAAAACCAAAACGGCAAACCCGAAGCCACAAGAGCGGCTGAACGAGACGCACGCAAAAACCGACGACCACGTTTACGGATAGCGGCCAGCCACCTATAAGCAAACCCTCCCCCGGCTCATGGGGTAACCCTCGTTGGCCATACAAACTTGTCTCCGTGTGTGAGACTTTTCATTGCTCACCCAATCACGAACGCCGTAGCCCGCCCCATTTACCCGGCCTGTGGTACCCTGGAACACCATCATCACATACCTTTCCTTGTTCCATGTTCCATCATTCCGCCCTTTAATATTGTTAATGTGCCCCATACATCATTGATTTTGGAGGTATACACCATTTGGTACCTGTATCAACAGCTTTCGATCCAGATCCGTTCAAGTTGACCGCGGACCGTAACGAGACTATATCACCTTGTCAACCCGTCTTTCACACACTGAAATGTTTCCAAAAATTGCCATTCACGTTGCACTCTGATGACCACAAAAAGCCTCGTTAGCCTCGGCTGACCTTGTTTCCCAAGAGGAACCAAGACGTGTCATCCGAGATTTCGAGAGAAGCCAGAAAGCTTGACTTGTCGAGAAACYCGGATCACCGACCGCCGAACGTGCCGATACCAGACGGTAAAGGTTCGGTTCAGCAAACTTCAGCTCTGGGGCTCTTTATGCAGTGTCCCCCTCCCCAGACAATCCCAGTCGCCATGTTTCCATGGGACGGACCATTGACCAACCAATAGACCTGGACGAGGACGGACTGTCCTTCTTGCACATTTTCGGGCATCCCACCCATTTCCTACACATATATCATCAACGTAGATACCGTACTATTGAGCGAGGGGAACAGACAGACATACCAAAAGATGTGAGAGAAGACTTGGAAACTGGAACTAACTCACCGCCATCGAGAAGCACCGCATAAACGAATGCGACGCTCCAATTGGAGCTTTCTCTCCCAAAACTTGCGCAAGTCCCGGGACTGCCATCACAGCACTATCAACACTAGAGCGACGTTGAGGTTCGTGCCGGTGACGCCTTTTGTCACTGTGTTGGATGCAAAACTGCAGGTCCCGCTGAGTTAGGTTGGGATTAGACGTTGGTGGTTGGGAGAGTACTTGAACGATCCGGCTCCCCTTCAAACGATTCGATCCTGTACACCTTCCGACAAGTCCACGATCCAGTCAAGAACACAAAGAACCTGAAGACAAACAAAATCACCACAGCACTCTCACACACACGATGTTAAGCACCCTACCCAAACTCAACACCATGTCGACCCTCCGCCTCCTCCTCCTCCTCCTCTCAACCATTTTCTCCCCCGCCCTCTCTTCAGCCATCAACGTCCCTCTCCCTCGCCAAGCCGTCTCCAATGAGACAACAACCACCTCCACCGCCGCTCCCACTGGAGGAGGACCACCCAGCAATGACATCGTCCTGACCCCACCCGACATCCCCGAATGGAGTCCACAAATAACCGAAGAATACGAATCCACCGACCTCGGCGGCGAAACCTCCACCTCCACCTCCAGCTTCGAACCCAGCGGAACCCYCCTCCCGGGCAACATGATGTTCCCCATCATCAGCCTTCGCCCCTGCACAACCACCTTGACCAACAACAACAACAACAACCGTCCCTGCCCCCCACCCGAATGGGACGGCACCTTCACTTCCTGGCCGTCCACCACCACCCTGTTCAAGCCCATCAACTGCAACGGGTGCATGTATGTGAGTGTGACCAAGGACTGGGCGGTGGGATGTCCGAATCAGCATGTTAGTGCCACTGTGCTTGTGGCGACGCCGAGCACGACTTGGACCGAGGTGTGCGAGGGGGTTTCTCTTCCAACGACGGCGGCGGGGTCGGGGTCTGAAGGGTCTGGAGCTGGAGCTGGGCTTGTCGTGACTTATCTGTAGACCGCCGGCCGGTGGGCCCGATGGGGGGAGGGGGAGGGGAAGGGGGAGAGCCGCCTGCTATGCCTACTTTTACGTCGGGAGGGGGGGTGGTTCGAATGGGGAGGAGGTTAGGTACTTTGGGGTAAAAGGATATTAATAAATGGCGGGGTGCAGCAGTCATGCGACTGGGATGGCCATGATAGCTCTATGGAGGACGGGAGCATGGTTGTGGATCGGAAAAGCTAAAAGAGGACAAGGAGAAGGTTGCCCGTTAAAGACAAGGACGGGCGGGTACTGCGGTCAGCATAGCAACCTACTCGCATGTGGGATACGGAGTGATGATGGGATGATCATCATCTGGTACCTCTAGAATCATGAAGTCAGCAATGGCTGGTCACAAGTGTCCAGAATGGCGGATTGCATCATGTTACCTACCTTATCGAAAAATGACAATGACATGCGACTAACCTAACTTACATGTACCGTCCCCATGAGCTTCAACTGGTTGGTGCTCAAAGTTAAACACGACATGGGGATTGATGTAGGCGGAAGAGATGTGCTGACTTGAGAAGGTACCCACCTAATTTTTGGAAATGCGATCGGCCATGTGTACCTCTAGGACCTCTATGTACCGTAGGTATGCATGAGGCGCGTCGCCAACCCAAGCATGATGTACGTAGGTATACCGATAAAACACCTTCCTCAAGCACATCATCGTCATTGGCTTGGAGGTATCTTGCAGAACTTGGTTGGCTGGTCACCAGCAACTCCCTCTCCTCGTTAAGAACCCGGTTATACTCTGTAACAATTCGTCTATCTAGGTAGGCATCCCCGTAAAAGTCGTCTCAATTATATAAGGTATATATTGTCCCATTCTTCCTGTCCCTCAAACCAGCCTGGCGGGAGAAAAGGCACAAAAGGCTGCATAGTATCAGGGTTGATGAAGGCCCCATTGGCCCTATGTCCCGCCCATCTCGTTTCCCTCGAGATAACGTCATTGTCGGCCGCTTTTACCATTCTACCGTCTTTCGGATCCATGAGCCAGAGCTTGTCTTTGTCGCAGGGGAAACAGTGGTCTTCATGCGCCCCTTCCCATACCCTGGTCCCGTAGGGGCCCAGACAGACGACGTGAATCTCTTCAGCATGGACGAATTCCCGAATGGTTTGGGATTCGTACTCGTTGAAGTACTGACAACTGTTGTCCCGCGCAAATTTCAACCGCTTCATGTCCGAGTAGTAGGATTCGAAGAACTGGAAGGGACTTCGCCCGATAGAGATCATGTCCACGTCGAAATCGACCCAGATGTAGCGCGGTTCCGCCTCAAGGCCCAGCTCCAACCGGTCTTCGGGATTTTCGCACTTTATTTCTTCAAAGAACCACCTCGCAGCGGGCAACTTGCTGAAGGCCTGCTGGTAGTATCGGTGCCCTTTCTTGGTTACCGAGGTGAGGTGGTTCCGCGCCTCTCGACAAGTCTGTAAAGGTGCAGGCACGGGGGTCGATGAGCGCAAAGCAAGGATCCCGAGCCTACCATAACGGTATTTGGCTTCCGCTTTGGCGCTAATTTTCTGCCACACGTAGGAGATGCCGACTTCAACCGTGCGAGGCTCGACGGTGAGCTCCCATATCCGAGATCGGATCTCCCAAGGGAGGCAGGGGAAGAGGTGGAAGGTAGTGGCCGTGGTAGGTGTCATTAGGCCAGCTGTTGAGTCTCCTCTGTCTGCACGAGTCCTGGAAGCAGCCCCTGGCAGCCGCACCGAGTTTGTGGGTGTTGTTTTTGGCATTGTACACCTCTGCATAAATATAAAATGTCAGCGTGGTGAGCTACTGGTGGCAGAGAAGCTGAGATTCCTTACTTACGCTGGCGTCAGTTCTTCGCGCTCCTTGATCCTCATCTCAGTTTCGAACCAACATAACCGCCCCATTTTACATCCAAGCAGAGGTTTAAATCGTTCATCTTAGGACAGGAAAGCCGGAAAAGGTGGCAATTTAAATCCTGCGGTGTTGAATCTTGAGAGGGTCCAACGACCTTACTGCTCAGTCGTATCCATCTCCGTAAGAATCTGGCTAAGGGTAGCCTCGCGCTCATCGTTTCCTCCACCCCCTGAAGCCGCCGTCGGAACGGGACCGACCAATGGCATCGATTTCATCAATGAAGATGATACATGGGGCGTTCTCCCGCGCCGTGGCAAAGAGATCACGGACACGGGACGCACCGACACTAATCAATTCGTACCGGATTCTTGTACCGGATTCTTGTACCGAGACGATATACGGTGTGCATGCATCAGTTTGGGGGTAAAATGCACCTAAACCATATGCATATGCAGGTAAGCCCGCTAACTGGCTTACCGTGGGCGACTTTGGCGCCAAGGGGTTTTTGGTAGCCAGCTCCCGCGGTACGAATCGCTGTCCCTGACTACAAGTAGTAGCTCGCCCGCACGGTCGATTTTGTAGAGCTGACGAGTAAGTCTTGCCCCTTTTTCTAACCCATCGATGAAACAGAGCTCAAACAGGTTTAGGGCCACGGACAATATGGGTTCTGTTTCGGGGCGTTTGGATGTCTGGCGATGGTTGTTCCTTTCTGTTGGAGTGTTGATCCATGTTGCTGATCTGTGACTGGACTTGGTGATCTGGAGAACTGTTGATCCCTGAAGCTCTTCATGGCACCTATTTTGTCATCTTTTGGTGTTTTCCCAGTCATCGACATCCATCCTGTCGCCCGTCCCTCATCTTCAAGGTACGCAATAATCTGTCCATCGGATCTCTGCCGAGCCGTGGCAGGCGCTGATATAATCCATCGGCTCCAACATCCCTTTAACCTTCCTGACTTCCACCGTAAGGAGGATGACGGAACCGGAACAACCTGGATGTCGGAAGACGAAACATGGCAAGAACCCCAGAGCCAACTTGCCAGTCCTGTCACGCCTCTTCGCATGATACAAGCGGATCTTCACTTTGAACAGGGCCATAAGAAACATTTTGTGGACATGATCTTGTTGTTGCTCAGAATATCTTGATGGTTTCCACGGTCAGTAGAGATGGAGGCTGCGGCAAGACGCCCCGTTACGGCGGAGTTTTTCAGCCATCTCGAACGACATCAAAACAGCAAACGAGCAGCGCACGCACTCATCCATGTTCCTTTGCCTGCCTGCCCCAGCCTTTCTCTTCAAGCCTTAAAAGTCGACCCAATCTCCCCACTCTTCACATTGCTAAACTTGACCTCCGTCCAGCTCGCATCCTTTTGGATATCATCCGCATGACCCTCTTCCGGTAAACACGGCCCCCTTCCCGTACCCGGCTGTGTCTCCGGATCAGCACCAGGAGGGAACGTCCCATCTAACCACTTCATCGCGCTCCCCGCATCATGCCACACGCTAAAGACGAGGACCATGCCCCGATCCAGCGCCTCGCCCATCTGTCGCAGCCCGCCCTGGTTAGCAAAGGCGTTGACGCCCCCAAATATCTGCTTATTCTTGGCACAAAACTCGTCGGTGATGGTATCGCTCGTTGCATCGTAACCAGGGACGGCGATGGTGGAGGTGGTGATTAGCTTGCCGTCCTGGAGATAGAGGCGCTTGATAGCAGAAAGTTCCTTCTTCCCGGTGCCCGTGGTGTTGCTGAAGAACTGAGTAACCACAGTGAAAGGGCGCGTGGTGTCGACTTTGTTGCCCTCGCCGCGGCCGTAGTAGGGGTGGTCACCGAGGCGGTAGGGGTTGTAGTCGCAGCCGTCTTTGTCGCAGACGGATTGGTACTTGTCGGTACGACCGCAGAGAGCGCCGGAGCACTTGTAGAGCGCGGTGACGTTGCAGGGATGAGGGGTGAGGGCGGTGGCGCGGGAGTTGGCTTCCCAGATGTCCATCTCGTTGCAGCAGGCGCCGTAGGATTCGAGGTTGGCCTGGGAGTTGGTCAGTATGTAAAGTTGAGCGGAGCGGGTTTTTCCCTCCGGAAGGACACCGGAAGAAACAAAAAGGTAAAGGGGATATACCTCGCCGTTGATGAATGCAGGAGTAGGGCACTGAGCATCACAATATCCCGTACCGTAGCTTGCGCCGGCAGGGTTCAGCGAGCTCTTGCCTCCGTTGCCGAGCATCTCGCTGAAGTAGAGAGCGCCGTTAGTGCCGCACGGGAGTTTGCTGACGTCCACATCAAAGGTAAACTCTTTGTCTAGCAGCGAGAACATATCGTAGGTCGTTTCGTTGGCAAGGAGGTAGACGCGGGGAGAGACGAGGCTGGTAGTCCCATCGGTGCGGTTGACGAAGAGGTTGAGAGTAAGTTCGCTGCCGTTGGTGTGAATCCCGGATCCAGCGTAGTCGACGCCCTCGAGATTGCATTTAGCTGCACATGTTTCGGCGTCGGGACATACAGCTGGGTTGAGACCGTTGATCTTGCAGTTGGTGTAGTCGTCTGTGTGTACCCATCTGTAGTCGGAGTCCAGGACGAGGGAGGTATCCTTCTGGACACAGCCACCGGTGATGGTACACACCCATGTTGGAAGTTTGGGATGAACTTCGGGTGACAGTTTGCCTGGTTGTTGAGCGGACACGGCGGTGGCCAGCAAGGCCAACAAGAGAGTCCTTCGCGACATGCTGTTCGAGCTTGAGCAGAATAGAGCTCGCCTTGGCCTGGGATGGGAGAAATGCTGGAGAGGCACATGGCGAGGACGGCTTATATCGCAAGACTGGTGCCGTGGGCTATGCTACCGTCGCGTCCATCATGGACCTTCGAGACGACTCCGTGTTTCCTTCGCGCGGGATCGTTCCGTCGAACACATCGGCAATCGGCAATGGACAGCCGGTAGCGAAGTGCTGCCATAGTGTCCTGCTGCTCTGTATTCTACTCGAAACACCTTTCTTGGCGTAGATTGGTTATCGTGGTCGCATTCCCGTTATTGCACCGCGGGTCCCTGGAGGATCGCCCCCCGAGTTTTGGTGATGACGGCCATGTTTGGTTCTCTGGTGGGTAAATCGGAGGATAAAAGCAAACTGGATATCTGCTGCCGTCCCGGAACCAGTAATGCCGTCTTTATGCTGATATCCTAATGCGCGCAGGGAAGAATGGGCTTTCGATTGTGGCGCGTAGCCCTTTGGAAGCTGTGGGTTTTGAAGTTGGGAAAAGTTGATGATGCGGGGAAAGAACTGAAGCTCCGGGACTGAGTACCAAGAACGGAGATCATTGCAGGGGAGCAACGGGGCCGGGTGGGGCCGTGTCTGCCCTGAAAGCGGAACTCACCCAGCCTCACCTTCTCCAACTGTCAGCCACAGAAAACGTACCTGTGGCGCTTCCAGTTGGAGATGCCGTAAGCCCCACCAAGCCAGCGATTACGTTATCCCCGCTTTCCCAACTTGGCTCGGCGAAGACTCACCAATTTCAATGTTTACCTTGGACAACCTGAACATACAACTACAAGACATGACGAACTTTTGAAGCGGCGGCGCTCATAACTTTCCACAATCGAATTCAACCATAGCTACCTTAATACTTTTGTTCTGTGACCTATCAACCACAAACAGACCGACCAGAACCGATGTCGCAACAACAGCTTTCCCGGCTTCTCCCTCTGCCGGACGAAGACCTCAAGCAGGTGCTAGACTACGCCTCGACGCTCTCCAAGACCGAAGCAATTGACCACTTTACAAACCTACTCGGCGACTCTCCTGCCGTCATCGACTTTATCTCGACCTTTAACGCCCGTCGCGCCGATCCAAAGGCGCCGCCCGCCCCGTCTCCTGCCGCCCGAACACCGTCAGCACCCAGCTCAGCACAGAACTCTGCTCCGAATTCAGACATCGATCGGGTCCCGAAATCACAGCGCAAACCAAAGAAGAAGCAGGCGCCACTGCAAGCACAACCTAGCCGACAAGTCACAAACTTTGCCCTTGCGCCAGGGACGAAGGCTTACAACAAGAAGGATGCGGATCTCGAATACATTTCGGCCAAATCCAAGCCGACAACACCATCGAACGAGCAAGTCGGAGGGCCGAGCAAACCGCCACCGTCAAAACCTACCACACAACCCGCTCAGCCGACACCAAAGCCACCGCCATCCGCCCATGGCACATTAGTCTCCGACCTCGGCAAACCCAAGCCCAAATCGAATCCCGTCTCTCGAACCTCGACACCCGGCCCGAGCAACAACGGCAAGAACAATGCCACCAAGATTTCCATCGCCGGCGGCACCCCCATGCACGGCGCCTCCACCGCCCTCTCCGACCTCGACGACGCGATCCGCCAACTCGAAATAACCACCAACCCAACGCACACCTCCAACTCCGCCTCCGGCATCGCCTCGCGTCGGTGCAACTGCGTCGCCGCACGCCACCCTCTACTCGCCGCCGCTCCAAACTGTCTTAACTGCGGCAAAGTGATTTGCGTCAAAGAAGGTCTAGGCCCCTGCACACTTTGCGGCCACCCTCTCTTATCCCAAGCCGAAGTCCAGCAAATGATCAAAGAACTCAAAGCCGAGCGCGGCCGCGAGAAGATGGCGGCCGATAGGGCAGCCAACAAGAGGGCTGACGTGGGCGGTGTGCCCAAACCGTTTGCTCGACCGAGGGGTTATGGTGATGAGTACGAGGATGCGCCTACCTTGCAGGAGGCGGCGGCGAAACAGCAACAAGCGCAGGCAGCGCAATCAGCGAAGCAGAAAGCTATCGAGCAGCGCGACAAGCTGCTTAATTTCCAAGCAGAAAACGCTCAAAGAACGACGGTGAGAGACGAAGCGGCGGATTTTGACGTTAGTGCGATGGGAGGGAGCATGTGGGCTTCTCCCGAGGAGAGGGCGCTAGCCCTCAAGAAGCAGCAGAAGTTGATGCGGGAGATGGAGTGGAATGCGCGCCCGGAGTATGAAAAGAGGCAGCAGGTGGTTAGTATTGACCTAGTGGGCAAGAAGGTTCTCAGAAAAGTGACCAAGGTTGAGAGGCCTGTTACGCCTGATTCTGAGCCCGAGGAAGACAAAAATGGGCCGGGGGAATATCATGTTGCTCCAACGACGTCGAGGACGAGTGGTGGTGGTGCGTTTAGCAAGAATCCGTTGTTGGGAGGCATGATTAAGCCGGTTTATGAACCGGCAAAGGAGAAAGGGGCGGAGTTGGAAGGCAGGAGGGATAAGAGTACGAGGTGGAGGAGGGTGCAGGATGATCGTGATGATAATGAGGCGGTCGTTTTGGATGGGGGGATTTATGGTGGTGGGAGGAGTCAGGACGTGAAGACGGATGCGATGATGGCGGGTGGGGATGATGAGCCTGCTTGTGGTTGAAGTAGTGGCATTCCGTGGCCACAAAGATAGAGGATCAAGAYGATATTCTGCATTTGTTGCACTGGTCGGTTGTAATTTCTGATGATGTCTGCGATTGTCATGAGGGCGTGCCTTGGTGTTTTGGGCCAGGCTGCCAGCTGAAAGAACATGGCTTGCGATAAGAGCTTCCTTCGCGATAAGAGCTTCTCGACTGATACTCCACCTCCCGTCGTTCTTAGCCTTACCATCAAGGTCCTCACCGCGGCTTGGGTCGGCATTTGTGATAGACCTTATGAGCCTTTACGGCCGTGATCACGACGTACCTTATTCAGCGACATCACAAGAGCAAGCCCGGGGCCGAGAGCTGAGAGCTGTAGCTCGAGATAAGAGATAAAAACCATCATCATTATTTTCGTTTCTGCATTATCAATCAGCCTTACCATCCACCTTGTGAGGGGACCTCGCGTCGCACTTGTCGACATGACGCTCGTCACGCTCAACCGAAACTGACAAAACAGTTGCAACAATCTCCATGGCACAAGTGTATATAGCAAAGAAGTGGCGATGGTAACATTTTGTGTTGGTGTTCCCCCCCCCCCCCCATCACACATTCTCCCACGACCTCTGATGGGCCTCGAAATGAGCTGAGGCCTTTTTTGTTCCATAAAAGCGTGAGACAATGATGTTCCGTGGGACCGTCCGTGAAATAAGGGGTGTTGCGGTGTACTGGTGTGGTGTGTACCCCCATTTTAAAAGTTCAGCCCAGTTCGCCATCCGTCCCCTGAAAATGGCTGGCACGGGACGGAGAGACAACATTGATGGAAACCCCGCGTGCTCCTCAGCAGTCATCCTGCAGCAGAAGGCAACGGAGAAGCTTCCCGCCCGTCTGCAAGAGAAGCGCCGGCCTGCGAAAGAGTGAGTGTCGTTCGTTCCTGTTGGAAGCTGTCCGGGTCCCGAATCACCGGGCCAGTCGCTGGACGAAAGGCAACAGACGATCTTTCACGACGAACCGGTGTTCATCCAATCACCGCCCAACGATAAGACAAAGGCGGAGCCCCACGTGTCTCTGCACTAGGTGCAGTCTGCAACCCCCGCATTCTGACGATTTTCTCGGGGACTCACTCTCAAGTCACTGATAGCAAGGGAGCAAGGGTCACCGAGGGGCAGACCTGAGGGCGCCATCAGCCACTGGCAGCAGCTCTGATTCCGTCATGAGATTGGATAAGAAAGTCAACAAGTGGCCAATGGGGTCATGAGAAATGATAGTCGATAGGCTGAAGACGGCTGTAGCGGTGCCAAGGAATTGGAGAAGGGGCAGTACTTGTACACTACATAGGCGGTGGCGGCGTGGTGGCCGATAGCGGGGATGGGGTTTCTTTGATCTCGAAAAGAACAATGACGGACAAGACGAAAACTGACTCGATTCTGGGAAGGGGGATGGAACCTGAAGAGAAGGAAGAGGCGAGATGATGAAGGATGGAAACACCAGAACGAAGTCAGAATAAGCATCCATGTGTATCCCCAATTGTGGCTCCCCAGTTTGTGAATCTCCACGGCGGGAGATCAGAGGTCAACAGCGCAGTAGCGTGTGTCACTGCACCTTCCCCCGGTGGAACCCTTTTCCTCCATCGATCCTTCCATTCCCTGACTTCAGGGTTGATCTAAAGATGGAAAGAGAAGCTCATGCAGATAATCCGAGACTTTCATGTCGTGTGTCTTGCAATCACGAAACACAAACCGCAAAAAGGCAAAAGGCATTGGACCGATTACCGGCCCTTCTTTTTGTTCCAAATTCATCCCACCCGACAAATCCAAGCCACCCACCCACCATCAAACGATGGGTTCAAAGAATGCGGGCACAAGGTGGGCGACGTCAGGGGGGAAGGCAACCATCAGGGTACGATTTTAGTGTATACCGTATCCAAGGGTCTCGGTTAAAAACAACCTGGAAGTGACCCGACTGGATATGGACTCGGTGCTATTGATAGAGGTACCTTTTATCGCTGGCGGTTCGTATCAGTCCCTTTTCTCCAAAATCGACCCCGCTAACCCGCGCGCGCACACCTCATAGCTACCTCATACACCCTACACCGCGCCTGCTAAAAAAAAGTCTAGACCAAGGCAGACATGTTCGGACGGGATCGGATAACGTGAAAATCACGGCAGCATCTCGCTTTGCAGACCGCATATACTGGACTGATTTCCTTATCTTTTGACCGTTCCCGCCGCCAACGCGCGCGTCCTTTTCTCTCACCTCTTCTCTCCATTACTTCAGTTCTTTGTTCTCACCAAGTTTTGAACACGTTCAACTTTGGAACTTGCTTGTTTTTTATTGCGGACTTGCGACTTGCGACTGCTGCGACCTGCTAGCGAGGTGTTTGGACTTGCGACATCATACATACCATTACCAAACATTACAGACCTAATACTTACACAAGTCACACATCACAATGGTTCGTCATCAAAACCACTACTTCAAAGCGATTGCCCCCTTCTAGATCGCGAATCTTCAACCCGAACAACCAAAGAAGCAGACAAGTTAACATGGATCAATCTCAGGCTACCAAGGAGTCCTTCGCCTCCAATGCGGCCGTCTTGGCCAAGTTCCGCGATCTCGACCAGCACGGCAAGATCATGGCCGAGTACATCTGGATTGATGCTGAGGGTAACACCCGCTCCAAGTCTCGCGTACGTCTTATCTTATGCTCGGGATCAGACCACCACCACCCATTGGGATTTGCGCAATCACTTCTGCAAGGAATTGACCGTAAGGGAATCGAAACTAACTTTTCCACCATGAATAGACCCTCGAAGAAAAGCCAGAGGGCTACAAGCCCGAGGACCTCCCCATCTGGAACTTTGACGGCAGCTCAACAGGCCAAGCTCCTGGTGACAACTCGGACGTTTACTTGTAAGTCATCATGGGCCTGTCGGCGGGACTTGAGAAGCCGATGCTGACTGTATACGACCACTCGTGCAGGAAGCCCGTTGCTGTGTACCCGGATCCTTTCCGCCCTCCCCACAGTAAGCCAAGCCATCAGCCCACCCATACATTGATCGCTAACTGTATGCAGACATTCTCGTCCTCGCCGAATGCTGGGATGCCGACGACACCCCCAACAAGTACAACCATCGCCACGAGTGCGTCAAGCTCATGGAGCTTCACGCCAAGCACGAGCCTTGGTTTGGTCTCGAGCAAGAATACACCCTCCTCGATTTGAACGATCGTCCCTACGGCTGGCCTCAGAACGGTGCGTCCCTTCATTTCTTCTGCCTCCGCAAGGGCCAGGCATCCCTTCTCTAAAGATGTACACCTACCTACTAACTAACCATGACCCATCCAGGCTACCCCGCCCCGCAAGGTCCTTACTACTGCGGCGTCGGCGCCGGAAAGGTCGTCATGCGCGATATTGTCGAAGCGCACTACCGCGCCTGCCTGTACGCCGGCGTCAAGATCTCGGGAACCAACGCCGAAGTCATGCCCGCCCAATGGGAGTTCCAAGTCGGTCCCTGCACCGGCATCGAAATGGGCGACCAGCTCTGGCTCGCCCGTTTCTTGCTGGACCGCGTAGCTGAGGAGTTCGCCGTCAAGGTGTCCCTCGATCCTAAGCCCATCCCTGGCGACTGGAACGGTGCCGGTTTGCACAGTAACTTTTCGACAGTGGAGATGAGGAAGGAGGGTGGTATGAAGTATATCGAGGCGGCGATCAAAAAGTTGGAGGGGAGGCATAAGGAGCATATTGCTGGTAGGTCTTTGCACCCCGAACCCGTGGGTTGGAGAGGGAGGGGAGGCTGACAAAAAGGGAAACAAAACAGTCTACGGCGAAGGCAACGAGAAGCGTCTCACCGGCCGTCACGAGACCGGTGCCATCGACACCTTCACCTACGGAGTGGCCAACCGTGGCGCGTCCATTCGTATCCCTCGCGAGTGCGCCGCCAAGGGCTACGGTTACTTTGAGGATCGCCGTCCTGCTTCTAACGCGGATCCTTATCTCATTACTGGCATTATCAGTACGTTTTCTCTTTTATTACTACCCTCTTTTCGTCCAATACTTAACAGGCAGCTGAGGTACTGACATTTGTCTGCAGTGGAAACCTGCTTCGGTGCGGTCGACGATGCGGTTGAGGCTTAGAAAGGCCTGTCCTTGCAAGCTAAAGAGTCAAGATTTTCGAACGAGAAGTAGGGTTGAGAAGTGAGTGCAAGGACAGTTCTGGGACACAGTACGGACAGATGGATGGATGGCATGGGTAATGATGGATTATGGATTATGAAGATGACTTGAACGAGAAGAGAAGGCCATTGCACAATTCGCGGCTATGGGTGGTTTGGGGCGGCTTGGGGTCGATTGAACTAGCGGTCATATTCTTTCGAACGGACTAGTAGATACAATGCAGAATAAAGAAAGTTAAACTCATAAGCTCGTTGACCCTTTGACAGATGGTCAACAACACGGCTGACCGAGGTGGTTGACGCCAAGAAATTCCGCATTGACGGACCAAGCACCACAAGGTTGACAATGACTTCCACTAACTTACAAAAAAGATGAACCTCGCTCCGTCCCCTAGTTCTAATGCTTGGAGAGAGATCGGGAGATAATGCCCAGACCCCCACGGTCCCCACGCTCTCCCGCATCCGCATTAATCTCCCGTCGAGGAGATCTTGCGCTGGAGCTAGAAGTGATGTCTCATCGGATGGCAAGTTGAACGAATGTGCACGGCTCGATGCTGCCGGTTCGGGGTTAACGAACCCCATAACCTCAAACCCGGGAGAATGACGCGAGATGGCGCCAGACTAACCCCACACGACCGATGTCGCCGGAGTGTCTTTTGTCTTGAAGATTGGTAATCATTTTCCATTCCATCAACAATTCCGTCTCAAAACGAAGACATCCCATCCCGTCTCCGATTCAAAATCACTGCACTCTGCCAAAAGCAACACGGACATTAAACAACACCGTCACAATGACGCTCGTCAAATTCTCTTCCCTCGAGGACAAAAGTAAACAGAACCCAACTCTCAAAGGCCACAAACTCGTCATCCTCACTTCCTCGGCCCCAACACCAAACTACATCGACTCTCTCCAGAAACAGTTTCCCGACTTGGTGATTGAATACCACAAGTCTGAATGGACCCAAGCCGAGTCTCCTTTCCCCATCGAGCAGTGGAAAGATGTCACCATCGCCTTGACTTTGACCTACCTCCCGCAACCAGACGATGCGCCGAAGCTGCAGTATGTTCAGCTGAATAGTGCGGGAGCGAACCATATTCTGGATCATCCGCTATTTAAGAAGACGGAGGTGGAGTTTTGTTCTGCTAATGGGGTTCATGGGTTTGTTTCTTTTCCTTTCCTTCCATCTCCTAGGACTCTTCACCTTCCTCATTATCCCATCCAATCCCAGTCCAGTTGCTGACGGAGAAAATCAAAAAGGCCCCAAATCTCCGAATGGATCCTCCTCACCTACCTCGCCTTCAACCACCGACTCCCCCACTACCTCGACCTCCAACGCCAGGCGCACTGGTCCCGCGGCAACGTCGATTCCATCGAAGACGCCACCGCCAAAACCGTCGGCATTTTGGGGTATGGCGCCATCGGCCGCCAGACTGCTCGCCTCGCAAGGGCCATGGGCATGAAAGTCCACGCTTACACCCTCCACCCGCGGCCCACGCCCGAATCGAGGAAGGATAGAAGTTGGGCCCCGGAAGGGATGGGAGATCCGGATGGGGAGTTTCCATCAAAGTGGTTCAGCGGTGCTAGCAAGGAGGACTTGCACACGTTTTTGGCATCAGGGTTGGACCTGCTGGTTGTGTCGACACCCCTTACCCCCGGAACCAAACACTTGCTAGGGAAGGAAGAGTTCCAGATCCTGTACAACTCTTCCCCCACCATCAACTTCGTCAACGAAACAGGCCACAGCGAAACGCGCGGGCGGACTTTCGTCAGCAACATTGYTCGTGGCCCGGTGATTAACACTGACGACCTAATCGAGGCGTTGGAAACGGGGTTGATCAGGGGAGCGGCGCTGGATGTTACGGACCCCGAGCCACTGCCGGATGGACATAGGCTTTGGAGTACCAGGAATGTTATTCTCACGCCGCATGTTAGTGGAGCGAGTACGAGGTATAATGAGCGCGTGCTTGCGATACTGGAGGAGAATTTGGGGAGGCTGGGGAGGGGGGAACGGTTGGTTAATGGAGTGTCTAAGAGGGAGGGGTATTGAGAGGGAAGTAAGGGGAAGGGAAGATGGGACGGGAAGATAATAGGCAGCCAGGACAGGATGGAGGCGGGACGACCTGAGTGACGGGAGAATAGACTTGGAAAGCTACAGCTGGGAATGAGGCAAGAATCTTCGACGGTTGGATTATTTTCTTGCAAGCAAGTTGGATACAGTTATTGAAGCAATGTTGCTGGGTACATCTTTGCCGGCAGAAGAACATGATGAAGTTAATCGTGACCGGTGGTTCGCTACCTGGTGTTGTTGGCATGTGACGATGTGATTTTGCGCGCAGGTAAAGCTGACCTTTTGCAAGCAAGGACGGAGAGTAAACGAGAAAGATGGAAGAGTGCGAGTAGTGGAAGTTGAGATCTTCTGCGCAGATGTTGATCTGACCGAGGTCTCGTCTGTAAACCTAAGGTAAGGTATCTCCTTTCATCGCTCTCTCTTCTGCTTCAYCGCAAGTGCTAATGGTTTATCGTCCTTGCTSYCACCGGGCGTAGCTCACCGTGGGAACAAGAACAACAGCATGACTGCCCATTCCTCTAACGACGACTGCTACACTCTCCATCGAACCTAAGGGCCTCGCCGTTCACCGACTCATCCCAGGCATGCTGCTTCTTTCACCAGCGCCCGCTCTTCACCGACTGAACGGGTCGACGACTGTTAATCCAAGTCCGACTCTTCAAAAGACGAAAGACCTGTCGTCTTTTCCCGGAAATGTGCTCTCATTTCCACGACTTTTTCCAAGGATACACATCTTCCTTCCCCTTCGACTTCAGACACCTCAGCATTTCTTCTGCAGCCACCACCCTCGAGTCCCGTCACCGTCTGAGCATGTGAAAGTCCCGGACCCCAGCTCTGGCACCTATAAGAAGAGTGGTTCCCCCGGGCCAGATGAACTTTTCTCTTCATCCAGATCATCAAGCACCGCTTTTCCCATCTTGTCTTCTCTTCTCTTCTCTTCAAAACTTGCAAGTCTACAACACTTTCATCTTCCAATTCATGCCTTGTTCGAACTTCGCTTCACAGGGTTCATCACAACATCACCGCTTTTTCCATCTTCTCTTCTCTTCTCTGCAAAACTCACAAGTCTACAACACTTCCACTTTTCAGTCTCTTCCTTGTTCCAACTTCATGGGATACACTACAGCATTACAACATCATCGCTTTTCCATCTTCTTTGGCATCCAGACCGACCACACACTCCCGTCACTCCGCCAACAGCTTTTCCAAATGATTTTTGGTCGACGAAGCGCCAACGGCACCGTGTCACTTCCCATCTCCAACCTCATTTTTGGAACGGAATCGTCTGATCCTCAATTCCTCCGTCATGACCTCCAATGGCTGAGGAAAATCAACCTCGACATCCACATCGACATCAACAGCGTCGTCAACAGCGTCATCAACAGCTGCAACATCATCAACTGCAGAACCAACAGCTGCAGTGCTCAAGCCTCCAGTCATGGAACCCATCACAAATTCACCATGTGCTCTTCGAATATTTGGAAGACCAGCTCAAGGCACTCCAAACATTGGCTCAACCCATAGCTCAGGCTGCTCGCGACCAAGCTCAAGCTGCTCACAACGTAACCCAGGTCGCTGACAACTTTGTTCAGGCTGCTCACGATGGCTGGGCCTCTCGCAGTCAGTTCCATTTCCGGTTTTGGCATGAGCCTCGCAGAAGAGGGCAAGACCCCGAGACCATGTTCCAGATTGATCCGCCGCCAACATTTTGGATACTCTCCCCATCAAACCCAATCGCAACATCGCGAATCAGTCCGATGAGGCCGACCCTCCGTTGATTTTCATCATGATGATGTTTGTTTTCACATGAAGGGGTTTTGCAATTTTTGAGATTTTTGTTTTCAGCTGAAGGGTCATTCCGGACCCGCGTCTGAACCTGACCGATTATTCTTCTTATGTATCTCCTCTCCGAAGCACGCCCTCACCCTGTGAGACTTCGTCGGAAAATCACCATCAACACCTTGGACGAGCCTACAGTCCTCCTGACTTCGAAGGTCCCGGTTTCGAGCACTTGCCTCATTTCTTGTCCGATTACTGTTTGTCGCCATCGAAYTGGGATTCTGAGGATGACGGAGCCTAGACCCCTCATGACGCCGAAGGTCTTTACTTTGAAACCATGCCATGTCTGTTCTCTCGGACTTCTATCGACTGGTTGTCAGACGCGATCATCAAGAGCTTGAGTCTCACAACACGGGCTCGGTGAGACCACTGTCTTATTGGTCGCTTGCCTCTTCTCAAAGAGTAGCATGCCGAACACTCCGGAGATGGTCGCAGCCAAAGCACACATCTGCCAGCAACAAGTCGCACCCTTCTTCATATTCGAGCACCCGAAACACGCAAGATTACAAGTGGAAGTGGTTGATGAGCCTGAAGAAGTTAACAAAGACACTGAAAGCTGTGTTCGAAGCTCCAGTCTAACAAGGCGACCTCCAGGAAAATAACGGAATACCACACAACCTGGTTACGGATTGTGCAAAAGAAGTGGGCCGGACCCTACAACCAACGCCGCCCGAAAGGGAAGAAGTTCATCAACTGGATTTCACGGCAGATGGCTACCTCTTGATATGGGGACAGTATCTGGAAAGAGCATTCCCGTTGTGACTCCCGAGCCCTCCAGCTCTTTCGGATGAGCAGGCGATTCCCATCTTGTCGTTTGAGGCCCCGTTTGGAGGTTGAAGGATGTGGAGAATCTGTATAATATTGGCCTGTGGGATAACTTGGTTGATGTCTTCTTGGACCCGTTCGCGCATTTCGTCGCACTGGCGAAGGCACTCTCGTTGTTCAGTTTGTGGATGGTGTGGTGTGTTAACTGACACCCACGGTCGGACCCGGCCTAAAGAAGAAGACGGTATTGAGACTCAAACAGTATCACGCCAACCATGCACAACAAGAGGCTAAATCTCCTGGGAGGAGGTTCCATGGTTTGAGCAACTGAAACATGTGTTCCTCGAGGACGAGCCCATGTTCTCGGAAATACGTCTTTCTTCTACCTATTCTTTGCAGATCTGTCTGGTAAGTCGTCATCATGGACCTTACTCTACCCCCCTGCCCGGCATGACTTCCCAGCACAACGTGACGGGAGTCTATCTCTGGGACGGATGAGCTAACCGGTTCACAGACGAACTTTTCCCTGTTGAGCGGGTGCGAAACCGTCCAGTCTTTGCCTGGTTCTGAATCCCCGCGACTCAACAAACCCAAGAAATTTTTTCCGACCTACGACTCCATGGCGAAATGCCCGAAGAGCAAAGAACTCGAACCCCTCAGCCCCAGCCATGCCCGCGCTGTGAGTCTAACCGGGCTCGGATCACTGAGGGTGCCCAGACAACCCGTCGAACAAGACGATCTCCTCTTCCTACTATTTGAGAACGTGGACCGGCCCAGACCCCAAGCCGACATCCGCAGGGAAGTGGCCAGCATCCGCGGGTTCGTACAGACTCAAAATGGTGACGAGGTCTGCAACTGGTTGCTGGTCGCCCGAACCGAGACCGGAATCAGCAATCGACAAGAGCTTTGGTGAAGCCGGTCCGGAAGGACTTGTGTTGGATTTCCTGGCCAAGGGTGTCACGAACCACTGCATTTTCACCGTCTACCAACTATTACACTACATTGCGGGCGTGTCCGGAATAACCTCTGCGCAAGAAGGTGCACCTCGCAGAAGGGACAAAACCCCCGATGCCGGACACTCCGGAGATGGTCGCAGCCGCTGCCCTCACGAACCAGCATGCAAGCTCGCGTCAGCCGCAAGCCCGCAAGGGCAAATTACCACCAACCCCATCCGCGCCCTACCTCCGCCTCCCACCACCCCCTAAACTCTCTACACCTCCTACCCCACCAATCCCCCCTCGGCCGCCATCCCCCGAGAACATGACAGGTTCCAGCTGGTCGAAGATTTGTTCCGACTGGACAAGTGCCGTATCCCAAGTCGCAATAGATGTTTTTACGGGGCTGATGTGGAGGATGAAAAGGGCCGAGGGACGAGCGCCACACATCCAAAGGACCATCGACAAATTTACACGAGTACAAGTACACTCGTGTCGTCCTGCCAAACGACAACTCCCGGGTCAACAAGAGCCACAACAAGCTCTTTCCCTTTTGTTTTGCTAAAGGCCAAGACATACCTACCTACCAGACACGCCTGGTTGATTCATTCTTTGGTCTTATGTCGTCTCGCCATCACATACAGCTCTCCAAATCCAGACCACCGCTAGGCTAGGCCACACCATCACAATGCTGGCACGCTCAGCATGGACCTGGATCGTGCTCCGCGCACGAGGCCGAAGTGTTTCCTTCAAGGCGGATGAGTTTCTCGGCGAGCTCATTATCCAGAGTCTGACATAGATTCAGATCGATGCCGGCGCCGCACCCCCCCCCAGTGGGCGTGAGCCCCGGGGTGAGGACTCCGTTGATTCGAGGCTTGTGCGGCATGGGTTAGCCTTGTGATAAGCAAGAGCCTACGACATGATCTTCGGCTATTACACTTACAACACTTCGTGGAAGCATCGAGGCGCAGCCCAAGGGATCATTTTTCGCCACCTCGACCCCGAAAAAGAGATGAAGCTCTCTGGAAACTGTCTTACAAGAAGATGCCCATCTTCGCCTTATCCAAGGAACATGGCTCGTCGATAAATTTGAGAATGCTGATGATTTCCTTTTCTCTTTTTTTTTTTTTTCACCAACAACCCTATCGCCAAGATGGAGAATAGCGTCAACAACAACAGCGTCACCAATAAGATTATTTGGCACCTCACCCGCCTCCTGACCGGCAGGGTCAGGCATCTGGCCCTGGTCGCCCTGGTCTCCGTCCCCGCCTGGGCTCTAATCTATCCCGAGGACTTGGCGTGGCCGTTTCACTCCATCCACCGCCCATATCGCCATGCAACTTGTCCGATATTTGACTGTGTGTTAGTCGGTATAAGCTAACCAAGGAATTAGTCGGTCTGACTACGGCGAAGAAGCCAGAATTCGCAGAGAGGCTAGAGATGCCACGCCGAGAAATCAATGCGGCGATCGCCCAGTGGAGAGAGGGCGACCACACCACCACCACCCCGGCCGCCACCAAGGGACTAACAACCTCAGACAAGCTCGCTATAGCATTTGGAGTAGTGGCCGCCGTTGGGGTGGCTTAGATGGGTTGGCTGGGTTCAAATTGGGAAAACCACAAAAGGGATAAAAAGAAGCTGAAATGGAAGGAGGACGACAGGGCTGCGTTGGCGAACCAAAATGGAAACCACACACAGCCACAGCCACAGCAGCAGCCGCAAGAGGAGCAGCAACAACAGCAGCAGGGCAAATCTTCCTCTATCACCGGCATTACCCCGTGGCCGGTATAAGGCAAGGCTTCGGATATTGTCTGCTGTCCCCGATGCAAGTCCCCGGGGCTGCAAACCCAACACCATGCCCCGAGTCTACAACACCGTCGGCATCGACGCCCCCTCCATATGATGAAGCAGCGGGCGGGATGTGTGATAGGAAAGGAGGAAGGCGGTGGCTATAAGAGGCGAACGTGAAAGGCGGGATGGAGCTGGTAAAGCCAAGGTATGTGCCATGCTTTGGGGTTGGTGATATAGTCTCAATGACAAGTACTAACGGAATTATATGATTAGATCATCGAATCTTTCGTCTGATCCCCGTTGCAGACATGATGGAATCCAACATCGACGATATCTTAGTCCAGATCTACGACATGGGAAAGCAGATTGACATCTTTCATCTGGGGGAGATCATCATCATCTTGTCATCCCATCATGACAACCATGACAATCATCCTCGACGACCTCGCCTTTGAATTTCTGTCAAAGTATCCTTTTAGTTTATTCTTTTTCGGCATCATCACCATCATCATGTCGGGCGTTGAGGTTAGCATAGCCATTTCTTTGGCACCATCGTTGCTCTCTTCGACGTGATGATGGGAAGACTCTCCCGTTTTGGCCGGACGTTCAAAGCCCTCCCCTCGCATCCTCGCCTCTACGTTAGGTCCGCAACTGCCTGCGAGAAAAATGGCGGTCTCAGCTTTCGATCTTCAGCAACATGTCGTACTGGGAGGAGGTTTCCGAGCAAGGGCGTGGCAGCCAAGGAAGAGGGCAGATGCGACGAGACCAGAACCAACTGGACCATCAACTTCCGGGCATGATACAATCAACTAGTAACGATGCGATGCTAAAAGAAGCGAAGGATGCAAGCGGGAAGAGCACCGCATTTTTTTGTTTTTGGGACCCACAATATCAACATCAAACATACCATCCCCACCGGACTTCTAAACGAAACATTCCAGTTCCAACGCTCAAACATCCCCCTCTGAGAAGCTTTGGTATGTCTCTCCCTCCCCATTCTGCCCTCCACTTCCACTCCACTTCCACTCCTCTTCAATTTATTTCTAATACAATGCAACAGTCTCCTTGGCATTATGAGGATCAACATCCCGAACCCGTTCGGCACCTTGAGCTTCGAAACGCCGGGATCATCCACGACAGGCCAAAACATACCAGAATCCACAACAAGCCCAGATATACCCTAAACAATCGCGCAGAAATGGCGCTCCTAGGTGTGGGCACCAGTCCYTTTGACGTAGTTCAGCATCRGCATGATCAAACTACATGCTGACGCCGACAAACTGTGGATCAGATGGATCGATKATATTCCCAAGCTACACAAACAACCTGTGTGGCGGACCGTATCTTTTACAGATATAAGATGGCGACTAATAGTGATATTACTATTTACCGCGCGGTTACTTTCACCGTGGCCTGGCCCCTCGACGTTAGCACCACCCAAGTTCTCACCGTCATGGATGCAGAGGGCGAGCTCGTTTGCTTCGGCACCATCGTCCTCCACCACACTCCATGTCGGCCCCGTCTTACACAGCGTATTCGCTCAGCAACCATGCCAATGCCTTCATCCAACCGCCCCATCAACTCAGAAGTCGCCAGAGTCATAGAAACATCGCCTTTAGTCACCAGGCACATTCGCCATGCATGCATGCATTGTGGTCAATGATATACGTTGGTCGTTGATGTTACGTATGAATGGTACAAAAGCCGTGTCAAACCACGAGTCGAGGGGACTTGTATCTGGGCCGTCGAGCATGAGAATTTTCGAAACTGGCTGGAGCTCAAATCAGGACCACTTCTGATCACAGCAGACCTTCAACCGGCCTTCTTCGGCTTCCTCCCAAACCCGGTCACCGCTCCCGTTGCCGCCGCCGCGCCCCACTCTACGAATGGACGCGGGAAATCCGTGTTGCCAAATACTTGATTGGCCAGTATTTGCCAATGGAAGTGGCTGATGAGTTTAAAAAGTTTACAAACGCTTGAGATAGTGTTCGAAGAATTCCGAAGAGGAAAAAGTTTATCAATTGCATTTCACGGCAGATGGCTACGTCTTGCCAGGGGATGGCATTTGGAAACAACATAATCCGGGCTTCGAATTGGTGAGCTTGGGGATCCGAAGCCATTCCTTCTTGCAACTGCGGACTAGCCGAATTCGTGTCCACCACGAGCGTCCTCGTCCCTCTCAAGTCCGTGGTATGGTTCTCGTGTACCATGTGGACCTTGAGCCGCTGGTAGATGTCGAGCAAGTGGTTGCTGATTCCCTGCAGGGTCTCGTTGTCCCTCTTGAGTGCCCTGCCGGCCCCGACTGCCAAATCACTCAAAAGCGTCTTCGGGCCGTCGACTCAAAATTCCCAAAGATGGATGGATCGTCCAGTACCAGTGGAAAAGTCGTGCCCAACGGTTGTAGCAACCCCTAACTCTACCGTGTGTCAAGCAAGCGTCGGTATGTCTATCCCTCCTTACATCAGAGTCTCGACAGGAGCGTGGGTGGGCATCGCAGTAGCATCGACCTCGCTGTTGCTGAGTAGTAGGCTTCCTCACGAATTTCATGG
Source organism: Neurospora sp. FGSC 26625 (assembly GCA_009805435.1). Classification (NCBI taxonomy): domain Eukaryota; kingdom Fungi; phylum Ascomycota; class Sordariomycetes; order Sordariales; family Sordariaceae; genus Neurospora; species Neurospora sp. FGSC 26625. The sequence goes on from RAOR01000063.1 coordinate 40,913, forward strand.
TAGATTTGCCCGAGTTTCAAGATTGCCTTAATTTGCGTAATGTGGAAGTCTCTTGGACGCCAAGGTAGCAGTAAGTACATTCATTATGTTGAAATTCATGTTGTCACCAAAACAACTGGGGTCTAACATAGGTTCAGGCCACCGCTGCCGCCGAGCCCGCCAAGCCCGCCGCTCCCGCTACCGCGCAGCTTCCTCCAAGTCTGAACCGCTGACACCAACACCCACGGAGCGAGTCATAACGCATGTCAGGGATGGCGGAATGCTACAAGAAGACGGAACTGATCAGCATGGCAGTCAGGGGATGAACGACCACCGCCCAAAAGCACGCTTTATGTTTTTCAGGTACATGCTCGCCCTAATCCGAGTCAGGGATACCTCCTGGTTGGTAACGCCATTGACGAAAAGGCCGAAGCCTTCGAAGCCAAATTTCGGGTCACAGATAAGTGCGTTGTGGACCGGGCGTTGATTTGGGTGCCTGGCCATACAGGGCGTCCTTACCTTCTGGTCAATCACCAAGAGATGCCCTGGGCAGGGACAAAAGTATATTTGAGGATGTCACTCCGTTCGGTGTACTGGCCAGACTCTGCTCACCGCATCAATGTTCGACGCAATCATCGACTGCTTCCCCCCGGTTCCATCAAACCCTGAGCAGACTTTTGGTTCCAACTATCGAAGTTGTTCCACTCAGACACAAGACGATAACACCGCCTCGACTTGCGGTTCAGCACCATCTCCACGCTCCACCGAGTCCAGAACACTCCCGTCGTCTTCCATTACGTCCAGCTCTATGAAGCCTATACCTCATTATTGTGTTCCCTCGGTCCGCGCGGGAAGGCGGCGTAAAGCGAAAAGCTACACCGTGCACGGTCTCCACTGTTTGTGTGTTGCTTCGTTGTGCTTGATACAGTTCAGTTTTTGCATTTGTCAACGGCTATGTTACAGTGGACAATGATGCGATGGATGGGGAAAACTAAAGAAAATTGGGATGATTTATCGGATGACGAAGAAGAAACCCTTTTTATTCCCCGCGAAGGCCGAGGAGAGGTTGGCCAACCGTGTTAAAGAGGTGAAGAAAAGGGTCGAGGAGATGGAGAAGAAGATTATTGCAGATCGAATCCCGGGACCGTATGGAGCGGACAAAAGCGTGCGGTTCAACATGGTCAAGGAATTCCAGCCCACGCCTGGTGGCTCTGTGGCCCTTCTATCACATGAGATGATCTACGAATACGCCTGGGCCACTAATCCAGTACCGTATATACAGTCAAACGGGCTACGTATGTCATCGGCAATATCATCGCCAGGGGTATCAGCTGGGACGGCTACCCCGAAGGCCCTGTGGGCCCCTCAGAGATGCCCGTGGCAGGGGGAGACGGTGCCTCCGCCTCCGCCTCCGTCTTCATCCGCCGTATCTCAGTCTCCGCCGTATCTCAGTCTCCGCCGTCCTCGCCTCCGTCTTCGTCTCATTGCCCCAACAGCACTGTTTGGGAGACATCACTTCAACGACCCAAATGTGGCAATTCCTTCTTCTTTATATATAAAGCGTAACCGCCTCACCTCGTCACATTTGCAGGGCCAAGGAGGATGGCCGCGGCCCTTGGTGCTTTATCTGCCATAAGGAGTTCAAACACCCTTGCGATCTCGAAAAGGGCACGAGAAGCGGAAATGCTACCGGGACAAGATCGGTGCTTTATTGCGTTCTCACTTGGCCATTCTGGAGAATGTGGGCTTGGTTCAACATTGTGAGAACGAGTGTCGGTCCGGCCAACAAACCCGCAAACGCCATCCCCACACCACCTCAGCAAGTACCAGCAATAGTTTCAGACACAACTTCCCGTCTACACCACAACCTCCCTATGAGGAGACAGAGGGAACCGAAGCCAAAGCGAATTGGTGCTTTATCGCGTCGCCAAGACACCTCTACAAACCACCGCTGGTACACCTGGGAGTCCCCAAGACTCGGTTCCCACAACCTCTTACTGGGTTCCTAGCGGTACCACTACTACGACTACTATTTCGCGTCGCCTTGCCCAAGCCAGAGTCCAAGCCCGAGCCAGAGCCATCTATCAGGCAATACGCGATTAGTTGAACGCGGGCCACATGTCGACAGCGACAAACCTGTCAAGTACGCAACTCTCAGCCAATGTTGGGGTAGCAAGGACTTCCGGTTTCTTCCTCTCCATCACCGCCTCGTTGTGGGTGTAAGATTGTGATTAATATCACTGCCGTGCGGATGATTGGGCCTCTATCAAGGAAAGTTGGAACGCCTTCTTATGAAGAGGCTACACGGGGCCTCCGTCTCCGTTCCGCCGACATATGAAGAGGCAACAAAACCCACACCCGGTAAGACAACTCTAATTCAGAGGGGCATATCCCCTCTACGAACCAAGAGCGTGAACACCTCCCAGTGGGTTGCTGAACATCGTCGAGGAGCGGGATTCCTTCTTGGTATTTCTAATCAAGGTCGTCAATGTGATCGCCGCCACCTCGTGGATAGTAGCCATCCGTTGGAAGCTGGTCAAGTACCTAGGTCGCTCTGGGACTTCCACAAATCCCGACCATGGTCGAGGTCTCCATTGGCGCCATGATTTCCAGAACACGCGGTTCACCCCGATGCCTTCAGCATCTGGATATCATCCTTCCTCTCTGGGCGGTGATAGTGTATAACTCACCAATGAAGAGTGAAAGACTCACGTCTCTGACGCGTCCGGCAGCTGGTATGTTTGCATCCGGGAGTCCTTGTTTGGTGTATATGACTGACTCTATGTTGGTTATAGGTGGAAGTTTATGGAAGGTGAAAAGATGGGGCGTTTTTGCCTCGGTGTTGCAAAATTGGCCACCAGCATTTCAAGTTTCCAGCTGTGTTCGGTTGGAATAAACCAACTGGAAATAAGCGCCACCCGCGGAAGCACAAGAGGCAGGCGGCCCTACGTACAGAGCTCCAAGATGAGCGTGCAGTGCGAGCGGAACTCCTCAAAGATCGGGAGAACGCCCTAACTAGGGCGGAGGTGACCGCCAAGCTGGCCGTAAGTACATTGGTTGTATCAAATTTGTGGCCAAATACATCCAGAGTCTAACATAGATTCAGCAAATGGTGGCCTTAATTATAAAACGTAAGTTGCCGCTTCGTTTCTACGACTTTACTATAGTATATGCGCTTCTAAGCCTTCTGCGCCAGTAATTGGCTTTGTGCTACGAGGGGAAAAACCATGGGAAAAGCTGAAGGAGCAGCAGCCTGGTTGTTACAACAGGCTTATAAATATTCTCCATCAATTCGAAGCCGACCCCGGCCACTCCTCCGACTCCTCCTCCAACTCCGGATCCGACTCCGACATGGACTCCGACTCCGACGCCGGGCCCAACTCCAACCCCGCCGACTCCTCCGACTCCTCCGACTCCTCTTCCGACGCTGCGTCTAAGCGGGCCGAGGCTAAATCGGCCGATTCAGGCCAGAAGCACCAGAGGGACAAGGTCTGKAGAGCGGAAATGCACGCCCGCGTATATTTCCTCTTACACGTACTGCCCGTCATGAACCAACCACAGCGAACCGAGACATCCAAGAGGCCCATAGGGCGGTAGACGCTGCTCAATCAGACCCCAACACCTACGGCATCGATATTGGCAACCCGATCGAGGCCACCACTGCGCAAGAACCCCCACTCACCTAGTGGGAATGTTTTGTCATTGAACGACGTGTATTCCAATACCTATCCCCACACTGCAGCCTCAGCTTTACCCAACAGCTCAGGAACTCTTTTCCAAAATGCCTATTCAACCGACACTAGGAATAGGCTGCCCATAGACATTTACACACAATGGGTACTTACCCAACGACAAAGGCGTCCAGTGTCCTGTGACGGTTCGATATTCTATGGATCGCACTCACCGCCATATGTACGGAGAGGCCGAACCACTACCTCCCGTCTACACAGGATTGAGGCACCACTCCTCAATCGCAATTGGGTTTTCCAAGAGAGGATGTTGTCACGCAGAACTGTATACATATCATCTTCTTCAGAAGTCCTCATGGAATGCCGCTTATAGACATTCTGTGAATGTGGCGGAATCGGCAATCCCATTCTAGGTGGCTTGGTCCTTTCGATGTGGCCGTCCCGTACTATACCCCTTTGTCGAACAAAATGGAACTCTCAGGCGTCGCGTCACGGAGACCCCAACTTTGCGGGTTTGGGTATTCCTGACCGGAGAACAGCAAAACCACCGGAACGCAGTCTCGATACATCGTGGGATCTCTACCGCTGGCCAGCCATCCTGCAAATCCAGGGGTTTGATATTGATCTTCAACTCCATTGGATAAAAGCACATAGCGGGTTTCAACACAATGAGCAGGCAGATGACTGGAGATAGCAAAAAGGGCACGTCCAGAATCTCAAGGAAAGGACCTTTTCCTGGTCAACGGCATAGATCATCAAACGAATCTGCTACCGCCGGGCGTGCATCTGATATTTGCAGATGAGATATGCGGCCGAGGAACTTCGCGCTCATCCACCTCTACCACCTCCGAATGAGGCCTATGGCCCAATGCCGTGGTTTGGTAGATGAGTTCAATCCGAATATCAGTTCCTTACCTCGGTACCCATCCCCACCTAGAGGTAGCTTAGGATAAGAGCATGGTGTTTTCTGGTATCACTCTTCTCCAGAAAGCCAGCGCCTGTTTTGACGACTTTTTCGACAACCGCACTCCCTTCACCTGGGGCGCCACACGCGAAAGCTACGGCACCGATAACACCTTCACAAAAGTCTCGGTCGTGCCACGCACATGAAAACTTAGGTACATCGGATACCGCAGCAAAGATTCGGCTGGTGATCCGTCCGTCCGTACAGTGCCGCGCTGCCTCCAAGGTGGCGACAACGTCGAAGTACATTGCATTTGTCAAGGTTGACAAGCCGACTGGAACAACGGGAACAAAGCTCCCAGTGCCTTAGCTAGACTACTCCGAAGGGGTCTTCATCGATTACCGGCACACACAGGGCAATAGGCGTACACGACAGGTTCAACGACTACAGCCAAGGGGTGGGTTTTTCGAAGTATACCGCCGAGGCCATTACAAAAGGCTATACCATTACCCACAAGAAAATATTGCACAAGAAAATATTGGTGAAGACACCATGTCCATTCCCAAGTCATCTCCTCCTCCCAGCTCGCGCTCTCTTTCATATCCTCGAGGCGGCTATATCATACAGCCTGTATGCCTACAAAAACAAAGGAATGGTCGACCCAACGCTTACAACTACCCAATGGGCTTCGTCAGTCCAATACGGAGGATTATGTTCCCATCTGGCATGGAACGAAGGTTTAAAATTARCYTCAGTATACTGGTCTAGCCTCGTAGGAGACGAACTCGAAGCCGCTTTACGTCTCGGTACGGATTGAGCCTAACRGRCCTGCTGCCGAGCSCRCACYACCTCGCACATGGYGGGAGGCCTTCATCGTGCCTAAGCAGMCTAAGYAGATCAATTGAACAAGACACAAGAGCGACAAAGAAACATGCTCACTCTCTTCTGCATCGTTTCGATTTTGCTACTAAGTTAGGCAATATGGGATATTGGCTATGTTGTCGATAGCTGGGCGGTCTCTCACCGCAGGACAAGGAAAGAGTAATATATTATTTGGATCAGCGGGGGAAGTATTGGCTACCATGGCGGCAAGATAGGCTAAGGAGAGGAGTTTTGCTGAGGGGTTTAAGGAATTAGTATACAGAGCGCTGGGACAAAAAGGCATGAAGAACAAGGAGAAGAAGGCGGTAAAGGAGAAGAAGAGAGTTGTGTTGGAATTGTTCTTGGGAAGGAGAGACGAGGGCCCGGTGGAGGTCCAGCTTCGCCGCCTACTCCATTCCATGAATATGAAATTATGGAAATTCTCTAGATAGATTTTTGATAGTAGGTACCGCAGCGGGTGTATAAGGAGGGCATCTAGCCTAGTAAGGAGTCAAAGATGATGGGAAAGGGGAGGAGGTAATGTCGTGGATTTATAGTCGAAGGTTCAGTTCGATAATTCCAAGAAGTTAGCATTATGTATTTTGTTTCTGTTGTTCATCCATTTAACATCGTTTTATCTTTTGAGGGTACAATATAATTCTATTAACATAAATATCGATGAAGTTAGAAGGTATTGTCAGGTACATGTCACAGCACATAGAATTAAGGGCCGAAGCTTCAAAAAGTTCTGATGAATGTAATAAGATATTAAAGATGAGGAAGAAAGAAGAAGCTAGATACATCGGATGGAAGGAGAGAGGTTCTTATATGCAATGACAGATGGGATCCAAGCCCAGATCCCAGATGCCAAMAGGTAATGTCAGGTGCTGGCATGCCAAGCCATTACAGTACATCCCGGATAGCTCATTAGGAGTTGGGTACCTGTAGGCTACGAAACGTCATAAATATATTATTATTAGTCTTATAYACGCTAACTATATSTAGTCYACTYAGTRGGTATRCGGTGCTACTTCCGTTCTTAGTCAGTGGGAAAAACCGTACCGTAGCCGGCTGAAAACCCTCCGCCTCTTTGTCGCGACGGCGCCTTGTCGGCACCGTGCCCTCGATGTTTGTCTTCCACTCAGTATGACCTCACTCTCACCGTCATTCTCGAGGCTCCATCTTTAATCCCAATGCGCGGTCCCTCCGGCCTCACCCCGTTTCCTCCTACCCTCCGTTCCTTCCTCTCGGTCAGGTTCAATCACCATTCCGTGTTGTCATTCCCCATGCGGCCCACCCTTTCATCCCATTTTTCACGACACACACGTCATAGTAAGGTAATCTCCCCRCCATAGATATAGRRCAAGGTAACCTAGGCCTCACCAGCCTCTCGGCTAAGGTCCCTCCCTTTTTTTTTTTCCAGTCTAAAGCACCTATCAAACTCTTGGCATCTTCCAACTTTTCCACTTACAGTCCCTTGTGTTCTTCTCCGATACCAACTTAAGCCGGGCCGAAGGCGAAGAGCCCGTGGCTGGGGACGCCGCCTGCTGCTCCCAACAAATCCGGCCAGCAGCCGACACCTCCGGATTCGCACAGCGGCAGCACTTAACCACAGTGAGAACAGGCTTCGTACTCGTGTTTTGTTGGGTTTTGGCAAGCTTGGGTTAACGGGAGCGGTGCATATCGCGCAGGTAAGCCGCAGATTTGCCATGCAACAGGTACAGCTGTACCAAGTTTCATGCCTTAGGGCTGGCTGTGTCYGATGGACATCACACCGCACCAAACTTTCTAGGTCTAGGGTATTTAAACTGAGCTTCCACTCTTTTTTTTTCTTTTTCTTTTCTTCTGATCAACCACTCAACCACTCAACCAAACGCTTCACACGGTCTACCCGTTGCTAGCGCTCTCGAGGCCTACCTTACTACCCAACAATGTGAGGGGGAAGTTCTGCGACTGCAACGCCAACCGCGCGCTGCTCAAGCTGTACGTCGACACCCTCCATACCTCTTGTCTTCTCTAGGGACACAGCAAGCAGAGACCTGAATGATGTGCCTATTCTATGCATGTATTATCTGATCGTGGAACAATATCCGCGAATGAAGTCCATTATTAGCTCTATCTGACAGCCGGTCCTCTATTCACAACTTGCCCTCCCGCGTCATGGTACATATACAGAAACACCTTGATGAGCAATGTCTTTGCTAACTACAAGCCTGTCTGCCTACCACCCAAACAGCTACCAACTCAACCCCGACCGACAAGTTGGGAACAGACAGACCTGTCCTCGTCCTCAACGGGAACATAGAGCCAAGGACACTCGTGGTGTGTTCTCTCAATCCAAGACTCTACCGTTCGGAACCAAGACATCCGTTGTTCCAAAGACAATCGATGGAACATTACACGCTGGCTGTTTTCTCTTCCGTGGACTAACAAAAGTTCGAGCACTTCAAGGTACGCCGTCCTCTCCCCCGTAGACCCATCAGTTCTTACAAACAACGCGATCAGCACAGAGAATTGACCCATGGATCGTCCTGTAGCACCATCAGCAGTAGCAGCAGACAGCTCGGAGGTCAAGAATGACCGCGGCATCCCCGGTGTGCCGGGTGTGGTGTGCGTACCTAAGCATTAACCTCGTCATTCGGGACGTTGTCTCATAGCATGATATCGATCACCATCTGGCGCGTCCCCGGATCAAAGTCGGCCGATCATCACCATCCCTTCTACCGTTCATCAGACCCAAGCCGCTGTATGTCGCACTCTTCTGGATTCACCAAACTCGATCATCGGGCAAAGCGGTAACGACTTATGATAAGCCTCTTCAGTCCAGCGCTCGCATGCGGCAGAAGTCCAGTCACCGAGTCTCCACAAAGCCCCAAACTGCTGATTCGGGTGGCATGGTGCCCTGGTCTGACGATGCGTAAAGTACTTAATGTAGTTCAGTTGTTGAATTGTGTCAAGTGCTTTAGGCATCGTCAAGCTAGGTCGCCGAATCAGCAGTTTGGSGCTTCGTAGAGACTAACTTCATGCAATTTCCATATTCTATTAGACAGCGGTATTAATTGAATCATGAGTGGCAGGCGAGCCAAGGAAGACTCAACAACCCGAGAGAGCCACGCTGAGCCACCTTTTGCCAAACCATACGAAAGTTCGTTATGTTCTGGTCTTTGAAGAATGAATACCGGGAAAGGAGGTAGTAGGTTGGTGGCTGATGTTGCTCGTCGTCTGGAGCAATAGTACTACCACCTTCTGTCCTTCTCCTCGCGTTCTGCCTTCAGGGACCACACATAACCAACTCTCGAATGGATTTTGCAAAATGAACTCCTGGCATGGAGGTCCTGACTCAGGTCCTACGATATGTCTGGTACCAACAGGTATCCAATACCAGACCGACTAACACATTGCCGGAGATCGAAGGGGCGGAAAAATCAAACCTCGCAGTCGGACGATGAGGTAAGAAACAAACAAGACAAATTTTCTCCTGCTTCGCCTATGAGACTCGGGGAGCGAGTCTGCTATCACCGCAAGCCAGATCGCGAACTGATTGAGAGATTGAGACGGCGTAACGCTAGATTCAGGAGATGATGAAGGACCCAGAAGGAGGGCGGAGGAATGTGCAGGACGGGTAGCAGGAGCGCAGAGAGGATTTGGGATATGGACATCAGAGTATGGAGTTAGTATGCGGGGAGAGGCGTGAGAGTTCCGTAAAAAGTGGACGATAGGGTAGAGGTAGGGGGCTGAGGCTGTGTAAGGCTGAGGGAAGCAAATGGAGTCACGAACGGGAGTGTGGACGTGGAATTACCCAATCACGTCGAGAAGAAATTAGAAATAAGACCCGAATCTTCTCAATTATGGTTCCCCTTTGAGATTCCCTTTTCCCTCTTGAAGTTGTTTTGTCATTTTGTAGTGGCTCTCCGTTGCCAATATCGGCCCGGGCTAGCGAGCTGGGATTATCAGAGTTATCGTGATAGTTGCTGCAGCAACCCCCCTGTAAATYAACAAACATGGCCATTCGTCGTCAAACCAAAACGTGAGGAYRGATTTTGGTTCGTGTTGGTGGGAAYAGTGGATGAAAACTTCCGAGTGGAAGTCTTTCTCAAAGAAAGATCAAGCTCAGCCTTGTCCGTAAGACACTCGCCGGAGGTCCGGATATGCACAATCGGGGTTGTTGTACCTCTTTGTTTGCTGCTGTTCTTCGGTCGGGACTCGCCGGTGGATCAAGGGCATTTTAGGAGAGGACCTGTCTACCTCTACTCAAGATGGTGAGTCTGAAATTAGGTGGGCTTGGGCAGCTTGAAATCAAGATGTCAAGAGCAAAGAGGCAATGGAAGAAGGAGCCACCCGAGCGAGTTGACATCTAGGCCCGGCACGCCGGCAGGCAGGCGCCAAGCCGGCGGGTGGCCCAGCTGGGCCAGTGAAGAATGGAACCCTGCCAAAGTGGAGCCGGGATTTCCCCGCGGGCGAAAAGGTGGCCAGCATTCAGGGCGCTGTAACACTCTTCTTGCAGTGGCTTCAGGAACCATCAGCACGCTATCACCTCATGTCCACTAACAGTCGCGATCCACACTTTGTCCACACAAGCTTGACTTGGAATCCACTTGGACCACACAGAGTCAACAAAAGATTCTACAACGGACATTGTCACTGCCAGTCGAGAGACTCGGTCCATTGCAACAACAAGCAGTCAATGTGAGCCCCAACCACAAGAGGGTTCTCCCGCCATCACCATCCCTAGTCGAATCTACGAGCGCGTCCCCTGTCAGACCAGCGTCAACGTCGATATTCCGGACGCGTTACATGTAGTTGTCTGCCCACTGCGCGCCCTAGAGAGAAAGACGAAGAGCGAGGTCAACACCACAACAGCAGACGAGCCATTGACGAGCCATCCTACATCACCAACCACCACGACCTACCGAGCAATGACGCTATAATCTTCGGATCCCCCTGCCATCACACGCGCACCCGCTGGACGACCGTGCCTGCTGTCGCCTGTCTTGTCGTCCTGGCGTCTGCTCGTCGGTGGCTAACAACCTATAACCACCACCACCATCTACCTACGACACGACCATGCCTACAACCCACGTTGAGCCCACCTCGGAAGCACTGCTTCAGGACATCGCCAATGCCCTCTACAAGGCCAGGAAGGTCGTGGTCATCACCGGCGCTGGAATCAGCACCAACTCGGGCATTCCCGTGAGTAACAGTCAAACAGCTAAACAACGCGCGCTGCCTCTCCCGCTAATACACTACAGGACTTCCGATCCGAAAATGGTCTCTACTCTTTGATCCAAGCCCAGTTCGATGCCGCCGCCGCGGAAAAGCAGAATGCTTCCCAAGAACCCGAGACGTCCGATCGACCGCCGAAGCGACTTAGACTCGACCCTCAAGAGGCCAACGAATTAACTACAGCTGCTACACCACAGAACGACTCGGACCTACCCGATATGAGCGCAGTAGACGAGGGCAAGGACAAAGACTCTACCCAAGTTACCACGCCCCCGTCCAAGGTCACCAGCAACAATGGACAGCCCTCGGACCGGCCTCCCCATTTCCCGTCCTCTCCGCCGACCCTCGACTTTTCCCACCTGCGCGACGACCGAGGACTATGTTCCTCTCCGCTATCCTCGCCCCCACCCGTCATACTCGATCCCTACCGCGACAACTCKACTTYGCGCTCTTCCCGCAGCGGCAGTGTCTCATCCGACTCCGACAGCGAAGGTCCCTCGTCCATATCCACGCCTCTCCTGACGTCCCAACCGTCCTTCTCGTCCAAGAACACGCTGCCAAACATGAAGGGCAAGGATCTCTTTGACGCCCAGATCTGGTCGTGTCCCGTCAAGACTTCCGTTTTCTACACCTTCGCAACCACCTTGCGCCAAAAGGTCCGCGCCGCCGAGCCAACAACTAGCCACCACTTTGTTAGTGTCCTCCGTGACAGCAGAAAACTGGTCCGTTGCTACACCCAAAACATCGACCAACTCGAGGAACGCGTCGGTCTTGCTACATCCCTCGAACTCGGTGCCGGAAGCCGCTACCGCTTTTCAACCCGAAAACTTGCAGGTGGCCGGCCCAAGGATGCAGACCAAAGCCAAGAAGAGGACCGGCCCTCGTCGAGTCAAGGACAAAAGGAGAATGAGTGCCCGCCGGCAAGTCAACCACCGGCATCCCAACCACCGGCATCTCAACCAGATGCTTCGCAGGATACATCTTCCCAACCGGTCGCTCCCAACCGCGGTGTTGAATGCGTTTTCCTACACGGATCCCTGGCCGAACTCCGATGCTTCGTTTGCGCCCGCACTGCGTCGTGGGATGAAGCTGAGCGACAGGCGGATACCCTAGCTGGTCGGCAACCGACTTGCCCCCATTGTGCTGGAGCAACGGCTGCCAGAGAGGAACGAGGCAAACGAGCGCTGGGAGTGGGCAAGCTCCGACCGGATATTGTGTTGTATGGCGAAGAGCACCCACATGCTCACCTGATTAGTCCTCTGGTGCAGCACGACCTCTCTCTCGGACCGGACATGCTTCTCATTCTCGGCACCAGTATGCGTGTCCACGGGCTAAAGGTGTTGGTCAAGGAGTTTGCCAAGGCTGTGCATGACAAGGGAGGCAAAGTGGTGTTTGTCAACTTCACCAAGCCCCCTGAGAGTGTATGGTCAGATGTACTTGACTTTTGGGTGCAGTGGGACTGCGATGCTTGGGTGGGAGATCTCCAGAATAGGAAGCCTGCGTTGTGGTTGCCGCCTGGCACGGTCCTGCCGGAGGAAGAGAAGGCCAAGGCCGGCAAGGCAGCGCGCAGGATTGATGGTGGTGGGGATAGTAGCAAAAAGAAGGCGGACAAGTCCGACAAGCCAGCCGAAAAGGACAGGGCGGACAAGACCGAAAAGCCTCCGACATCAAATAAGAGAGAGAGCGACAACAAGGGGCTGAAAGCACTGGTCGAGGCAGCTAGCACTGTTCAAGACCAGTTCGCTATCGAGGCTCTGAGCGCCTTGAAGAAACACAAGGTTACTCCGGAGGAGATGCGACAGCAGCAGGAGTCAGCAGAAACAGCCGAGACAGAGATGCCGCCGCCGCCACCGCCAGTTACCAAGACAGTTACCAAGCGACCGATGAGAGCCCCGAAGGAACCCAAACTCAACCCCGATGCGAAACGGCCAGCGGCTGTACGCGATCATAAGAACAATGCGGCACACCTGGTTTGGAGGATCATGGGTAGCTTGGAGGTCATCAGGAACTTGGACAACGAAGGGGAGAAGCCGGTGCCTGTTCCTGCCGAAACGACTGCTAAGGACAAGTCGAAAACCAAGAGGAGAAAGGGCACTGCTTCGTTAACGTCTCTCGATGAGAATGATAAACCAAAAGCGACGGCTAGGAAGAAGCCCAAGCCTAACGGAGACAGCCAACCAGCCGTAGAAGTATCGGCCAACGATGCTGGTCATAACGTTCCAGATCAAGACGACGGAACCCAGGTAGACGTTGAAGCCGATTCCATCACAGCAGCGGTCAAGACTCGCAAACGAAAACGGAATGTCACATGGAAAATGATCCGGGGTGTCGAGACCCTCGTCTCTCTCGATAASAACGGGACAGAGGTCGCTCTYCCACCACCACATCACCCMCATGCTACTGCCGTYCCGGTTAACATYCCYTTCAAGGCACCTCAGAGCCAACGTTCCAAGACTCCTCAGCTTCCTCAGCCTCCCACACCACAAATACAACTCCTACCCCCAGCAACGATACCCAAGAACCGAGCCCTACCGAAACCGAAACCGCAAGCTCCCCGYAACCGAACCAACAGCGGGGCTAGCATCCCCCCTCATACRGCGATCCATACGACCGCAATATTCACCCCCAAACCTCTCGCCAACCTTGCCGTCGAAATTGTCGATAAATACGATGTCGGATTCGAGGAGACAGATCGTCTGATTGCTAGGTACCACGCGCTTGCTTCGAATTCGCAGTCCTGCCCCTCCACCCGCGCTTCCAGGCCCCAGCCAACCCAAAACGAGACCCCGAAGGAACACCAATTACCGCCGCTGAACATGAGGAATCTCAACAATGCTCAAACTACTGTCCCGAGCAGAGGTTCAACCATCAGCAAGGGGGCCAGGAAGAGGAGTAAGACTCTACCCGCCAATAGCTTGCTTAAGTTGCAAGTGTTGGAGCCCAAGTTCGATACACCCGGACCGTTGTCAGAGAACGTGTTGAGTCCTAATGTTGGGTCACCGCCGTTGGGATTGAACGGACCGAGAGGTAGGATGGGCTCGGTGCACCAACAGCAGGGCCACAACGACCAAGAGAATCAGCCACCCGGCCAAGAGCAACATGCACAGCAGCTCGCAGACCAACAGCAAGTTTTCTGTCAGCATCAACAACAGCAGGTTCCGCCATACGGTCAGCCACCTAATCAAGCCCGCAATCCTTTCTTCTACTCTGATCCTCTCGCGTCGCAATTGAGTTTCCCTCCTAGGTGGGGGGATCAACAGCAACCCCAGTCTCAATACCAGCAAGCCGTGCCGCCAGCGGATTACCCAATTAGGTATTGGAGTACCACCGCCCTCGACATGTTCTTCCGGCCAGTCATGGAAGCGCAAAAGCCGGCAYCGCAGGAACCGGAACAGAAYGTGGGCCTAGGCATCCAAGAACCCGCACTTGTACCCACCCCCGCACCCGCACCCGCACCCGCACCCGAAGCCGAACCYGAAGTAGACGACCCCTGGATCGAAGCCGCTCGCCGTGTCCGMCAACGCTTGCCCATGGGAGGCGACCTCGGCGCGGCGGCACTTGCTCAGCTTGCCGTACAAGGGGCTGCAGTACCGCCGGTCCTACCGTTTTCGACAGTACTGCCGGCTAAGGGCGTTCCGGCAAGGTTTTATACTCCTTTTCAGGCGTGGCAGCAGCAGCGACTGGAGGAAATAAGGCAACAGGGACCGCCCGAGCAAAACGGTCAGCAGCAGGTTGTGGGAACTGCAGCCGCTTCGGGAGCTTCAGGGTCAACGGCTAATGGAGCGGGGCCGGGACCGGGACCAGGACAGGGACGTTGGCCGCCGGGTTGGTCGGCTGAGGAACAGCTGAGACAGGAGGCGGCGATGATGTTGAGTTCTATGAGAGGGAGCGCTTAGGGAGTGTTCATGAAGGAATATTGGCATTTATGGATGTGATCCAAGTGATGAGGGCATAACAGTGTATGCCCGGAGGCCAAACATACCACGCTGTTTCGGGAAGAGGAGGACAACCCTGGGTATGGCCGCGAGAAGAAATYATGCATCRYCATACGGAGTATGARYGAGGAGTASRGATAAACGTGTATAGATAGATATCAGTCATGAACTCCTGGATGTTATCATGGCTGGTTGGTAGCATATAAGCACACGAGGACACATTGTCTGTCGTTCGGTCGGCGTTCAGCGGAGTTGATCATTTCTACAGATTAGATGTACAAAGCATCTGTCTAGTTCAAGTCACATAGTATTCAATCAAGGCATTACTGGCATCATCCTAATAGTTGTGAACCCCATGGTAAGGCCTTGAGAATCTTGACTTTTGATGTTTACCCCTGCTTATGGACAGTGCAACCCAGCGTCAGAACTCACAACTAGCCGGCTCAACGTGTTATGTCTGTGCCTTTCCGCGTACTAGGAGGGTCTGTCAGCCAACTTTCATGGCCTCGGAAGACGGCCAGAGTGGCATGGGAGCGAGCAGACATCGACAGAGACGGGGCTTGACTGGGTCAGGTCAGAGATGGCCTCCAACCCTTCAGTCTGTCTGTCTGTCCCCTCCCTGATCAGCCCTCAACGTACGTCGCCCACCACACTGCCGACTCCTCAGTCCCCTCCTCTTAACCAATACAAGCGCGGTTGGCGTAGAGGTTTAACGTACCCGCCAGCCTTCCACATAAGGTCTGAGACCTTCCAAGTAGAAAGCGGGGGACCCGGGTTCGAACGAACCCCGGACCTCGCGCAATGTTCTTTATTCCGTCTTTTTTTGGGTCTGGCTGGCCATCGATGTTTGGACAATACGAATTCTCTTTTTTGACTATATACTGGGGGTCAGGGGTGTTTGTTCACTCAACAGCGTTCTGACATTGTATGTATGTATCCTTTTTTTGTCGATATCTGCGTGGATATTTAACATCATACTAACACTGTGAAAGCAGTCAGTCCTTGCTGAAGCGTCAAGGAGTCCAGGTTTGTATATACAGTTGTTCGTTTCTACGTAAGTGGTTGGTTTGTTTCTTTCTTGGAGAAATGTCAAGACTGGTGGATTCCTCTACGTACGGTAGGATATTGAGGTTCTTGGGGTCAAGGAAGGAGAATGAAGWTTCGAGGAGGGAGGGCAATTTATTTATTTACGGGGGAGATGGAGTGCAAGGTAGGTAGTAAGTAGTACTCAGCTCATACGTACCTAGCTTCATGTTAACTTGTTATTATAGTCACTTTCCCATTTTTTTTTCCTGGTGCTCATTGTATTGGCCTTGCAATCGGGGAAAGCACTACCTTACTTGTAGAGAGAGTCATCAGGAGACATGGAAGCATCACTCAACTCAACTCACTTTAAGAAGATGGAACTCATCCACCAGGACTGCAACGTGGTAACTAAAGGACAAACAAGGAAGCAGGAAGCAGCAGCCGAACTAGGCTGCCGACATGGAGTGTCTGAGTTCATCCAAAGCAAAAGAACAGCAACCCCCTAAAACAAAAATCACGAAAAAAAAACAAAAATATTTGCGCGGTCAGGGATTCGAACCCGGGATCTTTTACTGTTTCCCTTAGGGCAAGTTGTCCCTACTTGCCCCCAGTTCCCACCCTTTCGGTGCCGTTTTCGACACTGAAGGTTGCCAACCTTTTAGGGAGCGAACGCGTTGACCACTACGCCAACCGCACTTGGTTTTTGTTGGAAGAGGGACACAAAGACCTAATACATATACCGCGAGGTACGTACCGCCTGCCCACCTTGGGCGGCGGCTCAGAAGTGGTTGGGAAGATAGGAGGACGGCTGGAGGGTTGGCGTGGCTGACCTGCCGTCGGGTGGGGGAAAGGTTCGTGGTCGTGCCTTCCGTTGTTGAAGGCTTGGTGGACTTGACTCCGTCACCGACTTGACTCCGTCACCAGTAGGAAGGGCGGCTTGGTTCAGTTTGACGGCTGCGTGAAGTTTTTGGACAGCCTAGCACTGACCATCGTGGTCTCTGGTCTTGTTGTTTCCTATTCACTCCTGTCCGCATTACTAACCCACTAGAGGTACCCTTCATATCACCATCGCCACTGGCATCTGTTGGCCGACCGTGCCTTGGCGCCCATCACTGCCTACTGTGCGTCTTATTTACCGGCACTCCCTTCCCGCCCGAGTATTTACTAGGCTGCCCTTTGCTGGTTTCCGCTTCTCCTGAGCTCCTCTCATCTGTCTCCTCTTTCGTTAGACAACTCCAGAATCAAGCACTTCTCGTTGGAGTCGCCTTTCCAACCTTCAACACCAAACCATCAACACCCAACACTCGCAACGACTACAGAACTAGATACGATGCCGTCAAAGTGCCTCACGCCCGGCTGTACAAACCCTCCCTGGAAGGAAAAGGCCTACTACTGCGTCAACCATCTGCGCTCGACAGTGTAAGTATCTCTCCCACTCCTGCATTTGTCTCCTCCCTTCCATAGGTAGGTAGGTACCCAGTCCATACCTAGTCCATACCTAGTCCATACTCCCTTGCCGTCGCAACCGTGCAAATCGCAAGCGCAGACGAAGTGACGGCACGGCTCTCGTCAACAAATCCTCCTTTCTCTTCCAGCTAGGTAGCTACCTCTACGCCACCAAACTCTTGCTAACTCCTCTCATTCATTCTGACTAGGTCCGCTAGAGTTCGTCACCTTATTCTGTTCAACATTTTGAATCTACAACGCCACTCCCTTCCTTTTGAACAATGGGACACGCCGTCGACCTGGAGCCCCACCGACGGGGTTGACGAAGGCAATTGGGAATCTTGGCCGCCCACCGGAATCTAGAGAGACATCATCAACCACACGCTTGGGGCGCTTGGTATAGTGCCTGGCTCATATGGCCCAGCGTGTTCACTTCGACGCCGTCTGGAACTTGCCATAGAGCTCTCCTATTCACCCTCTCCTCTTCCTCCTTCCGTCACCCGGACCGCTCGCTGTACGGGCGGTTTACAAAAGTCACTCTTGGACCAGAGGGACAAAGAAGGCGAGAGAGAGAAGATGTTGTATTGAACAAGGAAACAAGGCTACGAACGATCGCGGGGAAAAGCTAGCTAGGCGTGGTGCTGGGAAGAAGTGGGCCCAGCCCGGCAGGCACGGCTGGAGACCGTGAGCCGGCTGGGCACAAGAGTCACACTGGTTCTACGAGTTCATGCTCCGCTTGGATAAGGTCTACGAGGAGCAGGGTGCAAGCATCGCCACTCCGCTTGCCATGAAGGGGCAGGGTGGGGCTGTTTGGAATAAGGCACTTTTGAAGTCAGTCAAGATTGGGCTTGACGGGCGGTGGAGCTATTTCCAGGACATGGAAGGAAGTTGGCCTGAGTGGAAAGTTACCTATGCAGATACAGAGCCTTGGGAGACACTAGGTGGTCTACATCTTGCGTCAATGGGACTTAGATACCTAGGTAACTGAACATCTTGTGCTGGTTATATCCGATGGTACCTATTACGAAGCCAAATCCGAGCGAAGAGGGAAATCTAAGCGGGATATCAACGTTGAACTTGAACAGCTCTAGGGAAATCTTATAGATCTCTCGACTTAAATCGTCTCCCAAGAGTCCAGGACAGACGGCCTTTCCAAGAGCTCTTGGTTTCGGTCATCTCCATCAGCTCTATCCATACCTCGAAGCGAGACACTCCTTTGTCATCTACTTGATTCTCCTTTATGTGATTCACGAACCACAAACTTTCCAGTTAGGTATGAATAGTAGATCGGATACGACAACGAACTTTCGAAGCCCGAGGTTTGGCCCGGCTTCTCGATCTCGGTGCTGTCGGAAGGTGTCCTTGCTACTTCATCCGCATTGCTGCGGGAAGTAGCGGATCGGCTTGTCTTGGTCATCGTCTTCCATGAACCGGATAGAGCTGAGAGCCTGGGTTGGGGTATTCCATGTCGGAGGCATGCCTTGATTCCCAGTCTGATGCTATTACAAACTCGCGGGCGGCAAGATAGGAGTATGTAGGCAACCATCATTTCTTCTTGGCAGAGTGAGGATGAAGCTTCTACGCCGGATTACTTCTCTTACTACAAGTTTCATAGTCGAGAGGTCGATGTTGGCCCCGAGAAAACAAATATCCGGACGAAAGGTATATGCTAGCAAATGTTCTCAAGGAGTTTTTATATCTGAAGTCCAGCCTATCACTCGCTACCTGGACAGAGACATACATCCGATACATCCCAAGAACCTTCTGACGCCTTCACTTCACTCGTCCAGGCCTGGGATTTGAGACAGTACCCTACACAATGTGTCCATGCGGGTTGATACCATGGTCAAAAGACCACTTAGGCGAAACGCATCGAAGAGAAAAGGGGGAAGTGAGAGAATGTGCAAGGATACGGTACCTACTAGTGAGTCTCGTAGTCTACAAGCTTCCACTGCCTGGCCGAGTTGCCTTCGACTACCTATTTACACCCGAGATAATCTCGCCTTTCAACCACCGCTCCCTCGCCATTGACTGGAACATTCGCTCTTTAATATCTGAACACTGCAAGGAAATCTCTCAACAAGTGTCCGCCTTGACCCTCGATGTGCCCCACAAAAAAAACTGAAAAGGGAGGGAAGCCCAGAACAACATTGAAGAGCTGGCAATCTGGCAAAACAGCGAACAGACAGCCTCAAGGCCACCACCAAAGCAAAAGGCAAAGCAAAAACACAAAAAGAAACAACAAAAAAAAGAAGGAAAAGAGGAATTGCACAGTCCGGGATTCCAACCCGGGTTTCGCACCACATTGTTGTACTGCGGTCTTTGCCGTGCCCCAATCGAACATGCGTCCTCGGGGTAGCCAATCCCTCAGCACAAGTTGTGAAGTGCACGCGTTAAACCACTACGCCAACTGCGCTTTTTGTTGAAGAAGGGACACAAAGACCTAATACATATACCACGAGGGAAGGGGGGGGCAGGCACTGGGGGGCACGTACCTCTTCTTGGTGGGGGAGACTCTGCCGAGGACGGGACTCGGTTGTTGCCTGCTCCTGGCCTCCTGCTCCTTCCGTGAGAGTTTTCAAACTGAGATGCCTTCCGCGAGCAGTTGGCTGCTGGGAAGGCTAGATTTGGTTAGTAGGTCATTAGCCACCCCGCGAGCACACCGTAAAGGGCCAAGTCTTGAAGCGAGTTGGTTAGGTACTCTGACACCCCACGTCCTTAATCGTCTCTCGGTGTTCTTTTTCTTTCCCGTTGCCTCCATCTCCCACCATCACCATCACCTTCACCTTTGCCCTCGCTCTCACCCAAAACCAACACAATAGCAGCAAGAGGAGCAACAACAGCGCTCGACAGGAACCGTACCTGCAACCTGTTCATGTATGTGCCATTTTTCTTTTCGCGAAGTGTTCATCTCTGGACGCCCTTGTCACGATTTCTTCATCCCCGCCATCTTCCCTCGCGTCTCGAAGTGCTTTGCGGTTCAATGGGCAACGACTGAACCCCTGACTCCAGTTACCGTCACCAAAGGCACACTCGTCGCTTTCCCTCTCGCCGCCAAGGACAGTTCTGGTGAATTTGAGTCATGGAGAGGAGCGCAAGAGCGCAAGAGGTGCTTCGGCCTCGCAGAAGCCAGCCAGCAAGGCCAAGAAGCTACCCCCCGACACACCTCCCAGCCTGTTCCAGCCGGCCCATCACCATACCTCTACTACTCCCTGTAATTGACTAGAGGTACGTTTAGTTTGAGTTCATCTTGTCCTTTTGACTCGCCGCCAGCGAACGGTTCCCAGGGACCAACACGGAAGAGACTAGAGGTAGAGACTGACACTTTCTGTTTCAAGACAACGACAAGGCCTCAGTTGCTCGGTAACAAGCTGCCTTTCTCAGGCTAAGACACCAGCCAAAGCCATCTCGGTCGTCAAGATCCATTTCGCATCTTCGGCCTCTCGACCTCGATCGGCCCTTTTGCCTCTGCTCGCTGCAGCAACCTAGAAGAGGCAAGACGGACACTAGCTTCGCGTAGACGGACGTCTAGCTTGCAAGCAAGAAGAAAAGCAGCCATGGGACAAGAGGAAGAGGAGAAGCACGAACAGCGCTTCCAACATGGAACGGCGATGGTCAAGGTCTTTTCTTCCGACCTGCGCCGAAGACATGCCAKCAAGCATCTGATTGCAAAGATCGTTGTAGGCTGGTCTCGCTAAGCCAGAGAGCTTGCTGGCTTTGAGCTCGCGGTCGCCTCGCCTTCGGACGGTTGCGAGAGAAGCTGTTAAGGTGATGTGGACCACTGGAAGCCGGTTAGGGGTTGGAAACGCTTGACAAGAACATAACATGGGCATGTAGTGGGAATTGTCATGAGCGTGGAGAGCGAGTTGAGGAAAGGACAGGCAAGGATTCACCGATGTTGATATGAAGCACCGGTCACTGGATGCATGTCTAGAGTACGTACCTCTAAGGTAGCTTGCTGAATGCAAGGAAAATTGGCTGCTTCAACGGTGCATGATGCAGGGTGTATGCCGATGCTTGTACATAGAGCACGACACTAGTCGCATGAAACCTCAAGAAAGAGTCCCGAATTTCTCAGCTGAAAGGTGTTTGCGTCAGGAGTCGACTTTTCCACTCCACGGTTTCTATCACGAGATATCACCCGTCTCCTTCTTTCACAATGACATGGAACAAACCCCGGTGTAACGCGAGAATTTTGTCTATGGTTATCACCACAAGGTAGGTAGGTACCATTTCCCCGAAAATCTTCGGAAATAGCCCCTGGCCGTCGGCCCCTGGAATCGTAACACTCTATCCCTGGGTTGCGACCATTGACGAAGATCAAAGGGAGGCGACGACGGAAAAAAATGGGAGTGATCAAGTGGTAGCCAAGGAGGGGAGACAGAAACGAAGGCAGTCTGAAAATACTGYCCCTGGGYAGAAGGGCCGGTCGGTGAAAGAAAGCCCAGTCGATAGGCGTCAAGCACGGCCAACACCACGGGCATTCGTGGACGGAGACGGATTTCACGGCATCCAATCATCAAGGGACATATATCGCACACAGAAACTGGAGCAGACAAATGGACACACCGCACAGATGATGAGAGCACAAGAGACACATCTTGCTACATCCATCGCCAGAATGTAGTAGTACAAGGCTCCTTTCTTCACCAGTTCACCCCCTCACAAGAACGCAATGTTCCAAACCACCCGTTTCCCATATCACCACCATCACAGCCAAAGAACGGAAGAGAACCAAACCCACCCACAGCCGAACAGGAAAGGATTTCTTTCCCGGCGACCACGACGCCCCAGGAGGAACATACAACCAAAGTATAAACTATCACCCAAAGCTCAGAGCCGCCTCCTATCTATGGCTGGCCACCCTGACTGACATGGTTTCAGATATTCCCTTTCGTGGGACAAACAAGCCAAGATGGTGGCGCGATCCCACCTCCCACAACGGCCAAAAAGAAAAAAAGAAAAAGATACGTGTGCGGTCCGGGATTCGAACCCGGGATCTTTCGCTGTTCCCTGGCTTTGGTCCCCCAGACTCGGTCTCACTTTGTAAGCTGTACTAGTGTACCTGCTAGCACTACAGGTAAGATTCGGTGCCGTTTTCGACACTGGAAGGGTTGCCTAAGCCCTTTTGGGAGCGAACGCGCTGACCACTGCGCCAACCGTACAACTTTTTTTGTTTGTTGGATTTGAGGGGGCGAGGGAGTGGACTATATTGCCCGGGCGGCGAGGAGGGATGGAGGGATGGAAGGTGTCCGTCGGGACCGAAGGAGGGAAGGAGCGGTATGAGGGGAGATAGGATGGAGGGGTTAGATGGAAGGAGGGAAGGAGGGCGAGAGGGGGAGGGGTTCGAGGGGAGGTACGTACTCTCATGTGGCTGGTGGTGGTTGCCTGGTTGGTGAGTGTTCGTTGAGGCTCTGTCTCCTCGTTCGGTTACCCGTACGGCTTGCCAGCCGCCCCGGCCCGTAGTTGGCTACGAGTGTCCAGTAGCTCGGTACCTCTAGGCTGCAGGTATCTGAAGGTCACGGGTGCCCGTGAGCCGTAGGATTGGGAAAAGAGGAACTGGGTATTGAGGGTCTTGCCCTTCCTCGTGACCACCCTCCTGTTTCACACACAAGAGGTGATTTCTCATTCGAATCTACCCCGCTCACATTCTCACCTTCATTGGCCACGAGACTAGACGTCAGTTAACTCTCTGCCACTTACTGCTATCACTCATCCCTTCCAGCCTCTCCCCCTCCTCCTCATCTTCCTTCTCCCTCTTATCTTCATCACCGATCTCACAAAGGTTAGTTACCACCTCTCCCCAAACTCCAACAACGAGAACAACGCACCACCTCGGGCACCCACTCACCAAAATCACACACATCCCCATTACCCTGCGTTCCCTGAACTCAGTATACCCTCAAGACTCCATCTCAGAACCTGGTCATTGCTGACTTGTATCCCTCCAAAGTTCGGCCCGCTTGGTCACCGCGTCTCCTCGTGAGCAGCATGATCTGGGCGCCGATGCCCCGGGGATGATGGCTTCCGCTCGCGCAGGCGCGGCTGACGAAGAAGAAGACTCACTACATACTCTCCATTGCCCCTATCTACGGGGTCCCCGTCGTTCGTAAGTACCTTAACTGGTCACCGCCGCTTTAACACTCATTCAGAATACTAACATCGCCTTAGTTCACACCGTCCATGGCGCCAAGAAGCTCCTCCCTTGGCTCGATGGCATGCTGAGGGAGGGGCTTCGGGTTCGTCAGCTACGCCAACGATGCTGATGCCGAAACGCCATTGGCGCCATGGACGGCACCACCAGCAGCTACGGCCACCCCGCCACTTCTGCGGCGAAGTCGGACACACTGGCAACAGTGGCGGCCAACAGCCAGGCGCTGCCCCTGGTCTGTAAAGCGAGCGCCGGCATGGAAGGATTAAGTCGCTGGTATCATCGGCAATCCTCACTATCTCATCCATAGTGCATCCAGTTGCCATCTTGGACTTGGAAATGCTCCGCACGTACAGGAAGAAAGAAAAGCGTTTTCTCTGCCGCAGCTGGACCAGGAGAACAACAGGCCCTTGCAAGACATGACCAACGGCTGTGACGCTGATGCCGAGAACGCCATTGCCAACATGGACGGCCAGGAGTAAGTTCACACAACTGGAAAACTAAAGCTGAGCGSATGCTGACACTCCGAACTGTAGGGATGGGAAATACTTCAAGGCCAACGGCGTCCCAAGTCCCTCTTTGGCAACATGACGGACGAACTTGACAAGCCAACGATCCCGCTGCTCTTGTCCAGCCAGCTTAAGGAATGGTTTCTCCTGTTTCCCGCCTACTCGACTTACCACATCGACCATGAGGACCATTCCGACAACCCGCATCACCAGAGTAACACTTTGCGAGATCGATATTCGTCCATATCCGTTTCTCCTTCGTGCCATAGCTCCAAACTGGACATCCAAGCCATGGCTTACAACTACGGACCGCCAACAAAACAAGACGGAGTGATCACTCAACCGAAGCACGAGGCGCCTGGTACCGAATCGAACTCCGACCATGAGACGACCATCTACAAGAGGTTAACCGAACTCCACTACATCTGGGCGTGGGCCAACTTTCCCTCGAAGGCCAAGATCGAAGCCAAGAGAGCTGCTGTCAAGGCACAGACTGCGGAGGCAAAGGCTGCAGATGAACTGGCGTTCGGCCCTTTCACTGAAATACGGGACACGTTGCGTTTGGTTGGTTGCCAACGGACAACAGGCAACAGATCCATTCACTTCTTCGCCGAGAGGAGCCAAATCTTACATCGCTCTCCCTCCATCATGTTGTCAGCCTCATCTTCTGATGGCGCAGTAGCCATCAAGCAAGAGCCTGAGCCACCTTGCTGGTGTCAGTCGCTGCAATCACCGAAAAGTTGCGAAGTTGAACCTTGCCAACCCTGACTGAGTGAAGGATACTAAAATCCTGACCATCGACCCCCGAGGGCCAACTCGTGGTACATCTCCAGGACATCGGTCACCTTTGRCCAATGCCACCACTCAAACTCCCTCCACCCACCGTTCACTTGTCCCGCAATCATCTCGTCCGTCCACTTGGGCAGGCGAACCTTTCCGGTCACCCAGTCCGTGATCCAAACGCAGGGGCACTCCGGGGCCGCCTTCTCCCGAGAGCAACGAATGTGGTGCTCGTAGCATTCGATCATGATCTGTCTGTCGATGAGCGCCTGCTCGTCAGCCGGGGCTTGGTGGGAAAGGCCAAGATTGAAGCCAAGAAAGATGCTGTCAAGGCACAGCCTGCTGAGGCAAAGGCTGCAGATGAGAAGGCCTCTCTACTTATGAGGCAAGAGCAAAAGGCGGAGAAGCTCCACAAACAGCTTGAAAAGGTCGAGTCGAGCATCAAGAGAAGGGAAAATCTGCTCGCACCCTACGATTTCCTACACGTACCCTACAGAGTTTCGCAAGAGAAAGCGCGAGCAGCAAGACGAAGGCGACGAGGTGCGCCAGTCGGAGCCCTCATCGCCCTCAACCGTCTTCTTCTGCGAGGAAGATCAAGTTTGCTTGGCCCAAGAAGAAGGTCCCTGTCAGCGATGACAAGAAGCCCGGATGATGCTCACAACGCCATCCAGCGGGTCCGTTGTCGAGGACATTCAGGAAAAGATGGAGGTGGAAATGGGAACGGGGAACTCTGCGAGAAGCTCGGTGGCGAGGACAAGAAGCCTGTCTTCTTCGTYTTCCACGGTGGTTCCGGCTCCTCSAAGGAGGAAGTCCRCTCGCCGTCCTCCGAGGATAACTTGGCCACCGGCTGAGTTTCCGGTTAGCTTATTCCAACACAGCTTGAAAACTGAAATCGCATAACAATGAGCGGTTTCGGAAACACGGGCGTCCGACCTAACGACAATTAGGTCGCGCCCGGGCGTTCCCTGACACTGTTCGATTCCAAGCGAGAAAGCCAGGATGATGAAACTATTGCTCTTCAAGCGATCAGCATCCTGCTTGGTTGGGCGCACGGTTTATTGGGCTACTTCGACTGTCTGGCGTTCCGCTTTCCCGGGAGATCTCTTTCCCCGACGACAACCCTTTCGCCATGAAAGCAATTTTCCAGACAAGTTCTCTGGCCGCTTCATTCCGAGGGGCATATCCCCTCTACCAACCAAGAGCGTACAGCCTCTCCAGTGGGTGATCGCCACCACCTCGAGGGTGGTCATCCTTTGGAAGTTGAGGGTCTCGCATTTCCCGGGCAGTTCATGAGCAGCACTCTCGTCCGCCACCTGGCCATAATGCTTATTCAAATACCCCCATCCGTTACTTCGGATCTACGGCAGGCAGGCTCGGCAGACTCTTCAGCGTGTTGGCAGCTCCGGCAACGCCACACCCGACGACGGCAGCAGCAGCATTGGCCTCGTCCGCCCCCGTGCAGGCACCAGGACCCAGGAGCTAGTCTCCTCGCCTTCGGGTTTCTTGGAACCGGTCCCGGAAGAGCCCCTCGATTTCAGCATTGAGCGCCTGGGGTAGGAGTTGTCGCTTCAACAACTATGGCAGTGAGTTCTTGTCCTCCCTTCACGAATTGGTTCCCTACCTCTACATCTACTTGTCAGCCGCTAACCCACAAAGTAGACTCCTACCCAGGCCAGCAAGGTAACTACCGCCACCAGAAGAAGACCTCATCAGATCACTCTTCTGGTGGCGGTACGACATCAAACGCCCAGCCTCAGGCTACAGGTCCTGCATCGCTGCCGCAGAACCCATTGAGCGACAACGGCCCTCAGAAGGAGGAAGAGGAGAGGTGAATAGGAGAGCCTTATGGCAAGTTCCAGACGGCGTCGACGTGAACACGGCCCTATTCACTCCTTTTGACGGAAGGAACGCCGTCAGCGTCGGCACCAGCCATCTCTGCGGGTGCCAGGCCCTGCATCGCTGCCGCAGAACCCTTTGAACCTGCGGCACTGACCCGAGCCCCAAAGAAGCTCGAGTCGCCGCCTCGGGCGAAGGACGAAACAGCCGCCTGACGATGTCACCTTCCGCGTCGGCTTGCTGGCTTCTCTGCGCAGCCGCAAGCTCAACTCCCAGACCATCGGTCGGAGTGTTGTGGTCACCGCCAGCCACAACCCTGCTGTCGACAGTGGTGCCAAGATCGTTGAGAGACCTCAGGGGCGAGATGTTCGAGGAGGAGGGCAGGAGAGGAAAGGGGAGGCAGAATGGTTAAGAGTGAAGGAATGCGGAATTGTGGAATAAGAGTGTTGTCTTGGGGGTGTGTGGATCTAAATATGGATCAGTCTTGTATATACCAGGTGTCTAAGTTGTCCTTCTTCTTCTTCTTCTTCTTCTTCTTCAATCAACAAGTTCATGGCCACTCACTGTTCCGAGCCTCGTGCTTCGTGCCTTGTGCCTCGCGCCTCACTTATACCTTATTTACATTCACCTGGTCACCTCGACAATATCACCTTGAACAGCCCTAGCCACCGTGAAGTCCCTCTGTTCATCTTGTTGTACTCCCACTATCCAACTTCGACTATTTGACGAGAAGCCTCAAGAAGAAGCTGAGCTGTACACCAAGTCTAAAGGCCAATTCCCACCAGTCGTCAGCCTCATGGAATTCATCTTCAACCAGCAATTCTCAAACCGGGCAGCTTGCAGTTTGATGAGCCCCGATAAGGTAAGGTACCTAACATTCTTCCCGCATTCGGTGCCGCCACCACCCACAAAGCTCATATCTCACCGTGGTGGCCTGGCCGTAGACTTCAGTCCTCGGTCGCGTCGCGAGTTCAATGTCGTGACTGGGACTGGACGGGAGGAAACCTCGCCAGTACGGATTAGACTACCCTACCATACTATGGAGCAGAACAACCCACCAACAGACATTGGAGAGGTTGGTGAGACTACCTCTACCTTAAGGTAGATATCCAATCCCGCACAAAACGCTGAAATTGGGCTTCATCTCACACACCTGACAGAGAGGACTGTGACCAGCGGGGACCTACCTCTAGTACTAGTCATGCAGTGATGCGGTACCTATCCTTGGATCTATTGAATTTGTATCCGGCAAGTTAAGAAGGGAA
This sequence comes from Neurospora sp. FGSC 26625, assembly GCA_009805435.1. Lineage (NCBI taxonomy): Eukaryota > Fungi > Ascomycota > Sordariomycetes > Sordariales > Sordariaceae > Neurospora > Neurospora sp. FGSC 26625. The sequence goes on from RAOR01000063.1 coordinate 68,517, forward strand.
GTCTCGTCGAACGCACAGTCGCCTACAATGTTCGAGACTTGCGGAGAACCAGTAGGTGGTAGGTTAGCGAGTTAACGGAAAAGGTAGGACGACTGAGATACTTCCAACCAGATGAGCCAAATGAGAATACCAACGATAGGTCTAGAGCTAAACAGCAAAGACGTTACCGGTTTCAACCTTCCAAAGATTACCTCCATGGAAAGAGAGAGCAAGCTTAACCGGTCCACCGAGGCAAATACATTAGCAAATCTTCCACCTTGATTGCATGACATGATGATTTGAACCAGCCGGACCTTGACTAGGATACTGCAAGTGACGATCTCAACAGAGTTGAAATTCGAAGCTATAGTAAGTCTTGTCAAAATAGAATGCGTTATAGGTAGGTAACTAAACAGTAGACAGCGGAGAAAAGAGAAGGCATTTCTCGCATCCAAAGAACGAATCCGACTATCCCGACGTTCCTAGACTCGTAGGTAGTTGAGAACAAACAGGCCGCACACGACCACAACCCATCCATCCCCGAGCAAAAACAACCGAAAAATACAAAACACCAGCTTCAAGATCAAGAAACAAAGAAAAACAAAAAGATATGCGCGGTCCGGGATTCGAACCCGGGTTCTTACCTACACTGCCTTTGTACTATGGCTTGCCAAGCCCCCCCAGAAAACGAACATGCGTGCTCGGGTTGGCATTGAACTCACACCCTTCGCACAGTTTCGGTGTGTACACGTTAGACCACTACGCCAACCGCGCTTTGTTTCTGTTTGTTGAAATGTGCACACAAAGACCTAATACATATACCACTGGGGAAGGAGCCCGGAATCTGGGAGGTAGGTACGTACCGGTTTTCTTGGGTCTTGTTAAGGTACCTATTCTGTGTTCCGATCTTTTCGTGTGGGCTTGCTTGTTCCCCAAAGCTTGCCTTCCGCGGCTGGGACGAGTTGACTTGGCAGTCATGTGCAGCCTTCCCGCGAGCCCAACGTCTTCAGTCCTTGAAGTCGTTTTACCCCTCCAAACCATCCACATCCTCGTCTTCTTTTGTTGTTGTTCTTCGCCTTAGCTCCATCACCAATTCACCAAATCACCAAATTACCATCACCCACACCCACACCCACACCACCAACCATCACATCCAGCAAGCGCCAAGCAGCAACAATGATCCTCCTCCCAACCGAAAGCGACTGCATCACGATAGCGAAACTACTAGCAACTGCACTCCCACACTTCCACTCCGACTCCGTCAAGAAAGGTGCCCTTGCATTGCCCGGCGGCGAGGCTTGCAAGACTTGTTACCTCTGCCTGGTGTGCCGCCCCCGCAGACGCATAATMATCACCATTCGCATCCGGAGGTCGGCAAAGTACTGGGAGAGAATCGACAAGCTAGCGCGGGGCCCCGAAATGGAGGTTCGGACGGGCTGGAGGGTTCGGTACAACTTTGGCGGCAGGGAGGAGGAGGAGGCCGAGGCCGAAGCCTAGCCTTATGTTCGTGTTGTATAGAGGTATAGGTACGTTTGCTTGCGGTGTTTTGTCCCCAACTCCCAACTCCAGAGTCCCGGGTGCTTGAGACAGTGGATTGGAACTTGAGGTAGAGGTACTTGATGGGAGGCTTGTACTTCGGAGCCTGACCGGTTAGACGATGTAGTGATGTTGACTAAGTTACCTCTACAGTGCTATAGTCACTCGAGAACTCGAGCGGGTGATTGCCGCGAGACGAGAGACCTCCACGACATTTACAATATATAATGTAGAGGTAGGTAAGAAGTCCTGTTGCTTGTAGTGCTAAATGCAAGGGCGCTAGAATGGAAAGTCGAAGGCAAGGCTAGGATACCATCTATGACAGAAGATTTAAGGTGAGGAGGAGAAAAGAGGAAGAGAACTAGATACATGCGTATAGACCCGAATAAATACTCTGGTCGCTGTCCGCCAATCCCTTCACCCACATCCCATTCACCTGCATGACAGACCTGGGCAAACAACCTCAATGGGCTTGGTTCCCGCCTTAGCAAAGACCGTGCGCCAGACCTTTATGTCACTCATTTCGACACCCTTTCTGGGCATGGCCGGACCGGCACTGTCACAGAATCTCAACATCACTCGTATCTAGTAAAGGGGAGTACCAAATATTATAACTACTTATAATATTAAACCTCACAGCCTTATATATTAAGCCTTATCGTAAGTACTAATATAGGGTAAATAAGGGTATTTTAAGGGTAGATAAAACAAGTGGGTATAAAAGGAAGCAACGGTTATATTTATTCTAGCTTACTATTATTAATAACAATGGACTTTCTTCCACTCTTCTACATACATTTTGACATATAGCACAGATTCATGTGCCTGAGAGAAAGAGAACAAAAAGCTAACCTGGAGTGGACCTAGGTACCTCTACCCAGATCATCCACATGTAGCTTCGACCATGGCCGTCACCACGAGCACACCACGACATGGGATGGGAAATGCATAATCACTAGCCTGAAATGGATTCTTGTTTCTCTAAATTGACATATTCATACCAATGTTATGCCCCTTTTATCGAACAAAACACATGCCTCTAAGCTGGATGTGAAGACACTTGGACAAGTTGACCAGATGTCTCGAGCTAACACTAACAAACGTTCAAGGGGGTAGAGGTCTCAGTGCTATCARGGTAAGGTGCCCTGAGCAAGGTACCTAGCATCAAGCATATGAAACCGTGCGGCGACCCACGTGCACGCACCGGTTCCTCCCAACCGTTGTCCCCAGGAGAGTTGATTTCCTGTTTTCTGTCTGTGCTATATATATCTACTTGTCTCTCGTTTCTCCTCGACGGGCTGTGCTCGGACGGACTTGTCAGTGGATTCATTTTCATAGTCGAACACTCGACATATGTCACGGACATGGATGGACTGGAACCAATAAAACTGCTATCGTCTTGCCGAGGTTCTCGCTTAAGCACATGTCCACTTGACCTCATCCATTGATCTCTAATCCTAGAGCTCTTTGTTACTCTGGCCTAACAACTTCCATACCTAGCTCTAGGCTAATGTACCCGCCCACTATCTGTACTTTACTACCTACTAGTGTACATGCACTCTATGGTAATGATGATCCGGAGGAGGAGGGRTAGCTCCTGCTATCATTATGCCTAGCGTACTGTCTCTCCCAAGTCACGACGACCGAGTTACCGATATAGGAAGGCGGTCGACCGGTGATCTGCTTGTGATCTGCTTTACATGAACGAGGGAATGGATGGACAGGGCGAGGCAGGCGAGGCAAGGCGAGGCAAGGCGAGGCCGAGCTTCGGATGAATGTCGGGCAGGCAATAGAGGTACCTTAGCTGAGGGGCGAGGAAGACTGGAGGCGGAGTGTTGAAAGTACTGTGGTAGGTCGTGTGCGGCGTTTAAGATGGGTTCCGTTGGTAGGAGTTTTGTTTCGGGGTACCAGGCTAACAAACAAAGGAACCAGCAACGCTGGACTGTAGTTCAACCGCACGGCGGCGAAGCAGCGAAACAGCTACCTACCTTACCTACAGGTAGTAAGGTACAGGTACCTACACAAAACCCACACTGGTTGGAACGAGGAGTCAAAAAGACGTATCACGCCATATCCGGGGTATGCCGGCACATTACGTGTGTGAAGTAAGGTTGTCAAGGTGTCAACTGAGACTTCGCAGAGAGTGAAACCGCCTTGCCAGCTTCGCCTTATCGACCACCCATTCGCTGAAAGTGCGAAGCCATGCGGCACTGGCAGACAGTCCACGGTATCCCGGATGTTCATCGTTCTCTTCCCCGGTTGGTCGGTCCACCCCCCTTGACTTGAGCAAGTCGACATTGGGGTAGGTACCAACCTATGGTCGAACGGGAATTACAGTAAGGTATGTACACTAAGTATCTCTAGAGGCCGGACAACGGCACGGCCCCGGAAGCCCCGGCTGTTCCCGATAGCTGATACCGACCGGTCCAATCAACCTGAAGTAGAGGTACCTACACCCCAAGTTTCACACGAACCGCGCGCGGAGATGTGTCACTTGCATACGGTAGGTAGCTCCATTTCGGCGTGCTCGGCTCGTATGGAGAGGTAGGTAAGGCAGGTTAGGTTGTCATCGACAATCGGTCAATCGTGCCCCAGGACAAGTTGGCGCATGAAGATGATACGATATAATTGATCTCCAGGCCCCAAGAGGGGGGGATCAGTGAGTGATCGGCGGCAGGGATGGGTTCTTTGGGAATAGGTGAGTGGATGGGGGAGGACCGGGGAGGACTGGGGAGGACTGGGGAGGAGGGGGAAGTACCTGCCGATTAGGAAGGTGGAATTTGCTGCCCTCTACAAGCTGTGTAGGAATAGGTAAGGCGTGGTGATGGGGACGACTGGTTGAGTTGATTGCATGTGATGAGGCAGTTGATGCCCCATGTCGTTCGAGGAGGCAGTGAGACTCTCAGGCAAGCTCGTACGATGGATGAGTGAGGCTGCTGACGGATGTACGCCCCTCAGGAACCAGGCAAAGCAAAGCAAAACGAAAGAGACAGTCTCGAGACAGTGTACCTCCCGTCCAGAAGATTGAAACGGGCGTGCGTCGGGGAATTGTCCAGGACAGAAGGAAAGTTTGCAGCCAAATATGCGGGGGAAAAGCCTTTGGAACAAACCATATCCGACCGACCGTTGAAGCTGTTGAAGTTTGACTTTTTGCACATACTGACGATGTAGGGTACCAGACGGAACACCATTGACACCACCAACAACTCGTGGATCACGGGAAACCGGTCAACTACCGGCAGCGCTGAGAAGTACCGAGCTCGGCACCATCGGTCTCTGCACAGTGCTAGAAGTACAGCTCTCAGATCCATAGTGGTGACCAGTCAGTCTTTTGGACTTGAAGCCACGGCACTGATGTCGAGATGCAAGCCCGTGAAAGAGGAAGTGTGAAAGGGAGGGAGGGTTACTTCGTGGACTGCAGAGTTACTGGAGAGTTACTTCGTGGACTGGAGGTGTTATTGCACCGTTGCGTTGTTGATGTCAATCAACAWCGCTGTCCTCAAGACTTCAAATCCCCGCCAAGCCGGATACCTCACTTTGGCCAAGCTATTCAAGGTAGCATCGGCACTCTCTTTCCGCTTGCCAAGTTGACGATCGGTATTGCGTACCTCTGGGGCCAAGTGGAAAGTCGGGTTGCGATTAATCTCTCGATTTAGAGTCTCGCAATTTGCTGACGGGTCTTGACGAGCGGGAGCCAAAGTTGGGACAAGATTAAAGTTGTTGGAGATTGATGAGAAAGACAAAGTCAGAAAAGAAGCAAAGGGAAAGAGACGGGACTGTCGAGGAGGACAACAATGACATTCGTCCCCGCTTTGGCTGCTACCCGAGGAGACATTGAACGCTGGTGTGGGTCAACGCTAAAAGGAAGCTACCATGCTGTTTCGGGTAATGCTCGACATTTGCTTGTGAAGGGTTGCTGGACTAGCTGAAAGGTGAACACGCAGGCGGTGGAGAGGGACCGACGAGTGCTCATCGCGAATTGGTCACCAACTTGGGGAACTCCTCAAGAGAGACTTGACAGGCCCGATGCGAGGAAGTTGAGGGGAATTGGGACGCATTAGGGACCTTGACGGTTAGATGACTTTTCCTGTTACGGACGGGGCAATGTCTCAAGATCGGAGCCAGGATCATGTTTTTGCTCTTGTCGATCARGCGCTGACGGGTTCGACGGACGGATGCCGGTGATGGTTTGAAATGCCTGAGTAAGGCGTGATGGGAGGAGACATGAAGGAGGAGAACATGAAGTGTCCAGTTCATTGGACATTTTTCACGTTCCGGGCACTTTTATTCGGTGAGGCTTTGAGCCACAAATCTGGATCGCTGGGACCGTCGTCGACAGGGGTTGTGATAGCAGTTCCGCTGACTGGATGGTCGGAAGCATCGATGCAAAAAAGCACTCAAAGGCATGCAAAGAAAGGACTCATCACGAGCCTCTTGATGATGATGCTGATGAGTGGAGGATATCACGATTAGCTCGGATCGCCCTGTGGGATGCGGTTAGATGATGCAGCGATGAAAATAGCAGATGATGACTGCTAGCCGCAACAGACGAGGGAGATTAAAGATGTGGGATAAATGACGACTCTGGGGAGATAGATGGTTTGTTGATGTTTTGTCGACGGGAGATTCAGGGGTGTTTAACCCTACAGGGGGCTCTGTTAGGGTACCTGAAAGGGATGCCAAGGACCGTCCAAACAACCCTGAACATTCGCCATTTTGGCCCAGTGTTTTGATCACGAAATCGTGTTCTTGGAGTTGCTGTTGTTATCGACACATCATCCGGAACCATCCCGCAGCCGTGTTCCGTTCCGCGCTGTTCCCTTCTGCCGGTTTATGGATGTGCTCTCGCGATTATCAGGTGTATGTCTTCAGTCAACGACAGCTGAGGACCCCTTGACCCCCTGGCGGTACCCCATACAGTTAGAGGCGGCACTGTAGGTACCTGAAGAGGAGCTAACGCTGGTCTGGATCCCGTATCTCCATGGATGAATTTCATCTCCATTTCCAGCTGACATCAAAGAGAGAAAAGATGGCACATCCCGCTGATGTTAGGAGTCGCCGAACTCACAATATCCCATCATTTCCACTCATTGCAAGGCGGATCACTATTGACCTGACTACACTATTCCCCAGATTTACACAGCCCATTTCGCCGACAAGCCCCCCTGTAGACCCAAAGGCACATCCCTTGTCTTTAAGGGAACTGACCGACACCCCAAACGGGAGTGCGAGTGTATTAAAGACCAAGTCCCGTCCTGCGGTGTGCTGTCTGCATCCAAACATCTCTATCATCAAGCTAGATCAACACCACACTCATACAGCACATCCAAGATGCCTGCTATCCGACGAACCAGCAGTACATGTACTACCGACGGGCCTCCACAGCCGAGACAGCTGCCCGGGTCCGCCTGTGAGGAGTGCCGGAAGCGCAAGTTGCGATGCGACCGGCAACGTCCCCAATGCGGCACTTGCGCCGATGCGGGAATCGTATGCGAAGTCAACCACAACCGTCTCGCCCGCGGGCCCAAGAAAGGCGATCTCAAGGCCCTGCGGAGCCGCATCGGTAGGTCACCACAGCCCTATATCTCGTATTCGGGTCTTAGTTTCACAAGGTGTTGACATCATAACCCCAAGTCGCTCTTGAACGTCGTCTCAGTCTCGACCCAACCAACCTCGAAGGCCTATCCCTCCATGGCGACGCCGACCTTTCACAACATGCTCTTCCTGCCGGGAGCACACCACCACCACCAGGACCTGCCTCCGATTCAGACCTCAGCCAACTTCCCTCACCACGAGGGAGGGGATCGATATGGGATGGACAGCTTTCGCCCATGACACCACAGATTCCTTTGTCCATGCAGAACTTCAAGTTCCCTCCATCACCACCAACACCACCAAAGCGCGCCTTGGTCAATGATCTCATGCGCGCAGACCTGTATGTCCTTTTCTCCCCCCCATCTTTCTACCTCGCAACATCTTCTAACCTCCCCCCACAGCGACCAACTCTACTTCGATCGCGTCCACCCCAACGCCCCCATCTTCAACCAATCCCGCTATTTCGCCCTCTCCCAACAAACACCACTCACCACCCACCACCACAACAGCGCCACCAACCCCCGCCTATGTCTCCAATACGCCATGTGGACGTCCGCCATGGCTTTGTCATCGCAGTTCGAGTCCTACCGCGACACCCTCTACAACGAAACCAAGCAGATGCTCGAGTCGCTTGACATGTACGAGAACCACCACGCGCACGAAAGCCCCGTTTGCATCGAGGAGATCCAAGCCTGGCTTTTGCTTGCCTTCTACGAGTTCGCCAGGACGAATTACAAGCGCGGATGGGTGACGGCCGGCAGGGCGTTCAGGCTGGTGCAGCTGGCGAGATTGCATGAGATTGATAGCCCCGAGAGGTCGATGCTGCAGCAGRGAGAGGATCCGGTGGTGGTGGAGGAGCGGAGGAGGACGTTTTGGGTGGCGTATTGTTTGGATCGGTTTATCAGTTTGAAGAATCAGTGGCCGTTGACGTTGATGGAGGAGGTGGTAAGTTACAACGTCCACCAGCATGCATGAAAGAAAAGATGTACAATGACACATGCTAACGCAACATGCAATAGATCTGCACCCGCCTCCCCTCGCCTGAACTCTCCTTCCAAAGCGGCCAACCGATCCAAATGTGTTTCCTCTCCGAAGCCATCGCCTCCGGTGACCACGGCCTGTTCTCTCCCCTCGCCGAGAGTGTCGTGCTCGCCACCGTCTGCGGCCGCACCCTCTCCCACACGCAGGTCGCCAACGTCGAGCGCACCTACGGCAGCACCTCGGCCGACTTTTGGATCCGACACGAGTGGTTGGCGGGCATGGTCAACAAGCGGCTGGATTCTTTGGTCCAGAGCTACCCGGTTGTGTCGGCGGCGGCGGACCCGATGCTCTTCTTTGCTTTCATGCTCGCTCACACGACGACCATCAACTTGTGCAAGGTGGTGGAGGCTGGCCAGGAGACAAATACTAGACATGGACAGTGGGATCCGGCCGTGTTTGAGTACCAGAAGCGGGCGCTGAGGGCTGCGAGGGAGATTGCGGCCTTGACCAAGGCTCATGAGCATCTTGGTTATTTCAAGGTATGTCTTCTGTTTTTTTACTTTCCCTTTCCTGTAGGCAGGCCACTAACAAAACAAATACCACAGGCCCACATCTTCCTCCCCCTCTCCATCTCTCTCGCCGCCTCCCGCTTAATATCCCAACGCACCCAAACTCTCGCCGACATCGCCGCCCAAGTGCCCGAGGGCTTCGTCCCCGCCACCGAAACCGAATACGACAGTGAGATCCAGTCCTGCATGGACGCGCTACGAAAGATGCAGACGTTCAATAACCTGGCCAGGGAGCATTTATATACGCTGGAGATTGTCCAGCAGCAGCAGCATCAGCATCAACAACAACAACAACAACAACAACAACAACAACAACAACAGACTCTTTTGATGGGCCATGTACCAAGTCAGAGTCACAGTCATACTAGTCATTCTAGTCATTCTCTTAGTGTTTCACATCAGCATATACCCCAGATTCAACTTTGTACTTATTAAGTGGAGGAGGATGCAAGGAGGACAGGGAAGGGCGGAGATGAGATGAGGGAGGCATGAGAGGCAGAGAGGAGGCCGGAGATGGAGGCATGGAGGATAATACCCACGAAGCATACAACTTCTGCAGAGCAGAACAAGATACCCAACAATCACAATACAAGTATAATACTTTTATCAAGTACAATTACATCAACACAAGTCCATCTTTTGTCTTTTGCACCAACCGCCCTCAGCTTTCCCTTCAGCTTCTTCCACATTGCTCTGAGTGTCTAAAGTGTCTGGGGTACCCTGGTATGTATRTACATACCCTCCTTCAACGGCTAAGCCCGACGAAGTGCAGCTGAACCGCAAGCCTCGCGGTCTTGAAGAAGCAAGTGATCGGCAGAGCAACAGCCTTTCCCGAGCGGATGAATCATGTATGTCTCTGGAGGGGTACACTAGAAGAAAGGCAGGCATGTCGGCGCGGCCGTTCTTTATGCGACCCGGGCCGTCTTTCCGCGTGGTCCATGTGTCGGGTAAAGACAATATGTACATGGAAACATAAAATGCAGACATCATTCTGCGAGGGCGATTGCGGGCTTAATTAAGTCTGGGTCAGGTTTTATGCATGGCGTTCGTTCCCCTTTTCCACGCGCGGCGGAAGCCGGAACTTGCAAAACGAACGCGGCCACATTGAAGACATGGAGAAAACTTTGGTAGGTAACAAGAAAGAGACAGGACCTTGGTGGACAGGTTTCAATGTTAGGATCTGGATCCCATCGTGAACTCGTCGGGACGGACGATGAAGTGGATTTCCGCCATCGGCACGGCTTTGATGTGTCGTCGTCAACGTGGGAAAGGTCAAACAAAGGTGCTGTGAGGACTGGGAGGGAGATCCATGTCATGCAATGCAAATGCAATCAATAGTAACGGTACATCCATCTAACATGCCAGGCATACAGCGGATCATGTAGGTACCTAGAGGAAGTATGCTCCGTCTCCGACGTCTTTCGTTTCAATGGTCTTCCCATCTGATGGATGTTTCGTATATCCCGAACTATCTCGGAATTCCTGGGCCCGTGATGGCATGTCAAGGGGGATTGAAACCGTTTCGTGACGCTCGCGACGGGGATATATTAGAGGGCGGGGCACACCCAGCACCTGGGCTCCTTGGATACGGTACCTAGGTAGGTATGAGAATCAACGAACGGCATCTACCGCGCAGAACAAAGCAGACATCGGACTCTGCTCCAGTCTCAGTTAAGGGTCTCAGTTAAGGGACTCAGCTCGAGATATAGATTGTCCAGGGATTCTCCATTCCCAGAAATCTGATCCCAACCCAAGGGTTCAGGGTTGGGGGGGGGGGGGCGTCTGTCTTGTTCTGCTCGAGCCTCGGCGTCAGGGCTCACATCGATAGGCACAGCTGAATGGAAGAGCTGGAGCTGAATGGAACCGGCGGTACTCGCATCCCTGCTCTCTACCTACCTAGCTTCCAGCACGTAGTGTAGAGGTAGGTACCTTGATAAAGTAGTTGATCACCAACACCAACACCCACCCCCATACCTGCCGCCATCACGATCTTATCATTTTCCTCCTCCTCCCAAGCTCCCAAGCGAACAATACCCGAGTTTCTTCCTTACCTCTACCTCTACTGTGTGTGTACACACTCGAGATGACCAGGGCAAGGGCACTCACTGCATGTGATAAATGAGGGCACCTTACCACCTTACGACGACGTTCAACCTGAAGTGACCTGAAGTGATAGATATGCAAACATGATCCGACAAATCGTTGATCGTCGACGAATTTTGATCACGATAGCCGAGAGAGAGGAGAGGGGCAGGATTTCGGCTCTCGCTCGCTCGCTTGCTCGCTTCGGCCATCCCAGATCCTATGATTATCATATTGGCCAGGCGTGCGAGGGTCCTCCTCCAGTTCATCCCATTGCGTGCCACTTGTTGACCACTGGGGTATGTACCTACCCAAGTACCGTCTGGATATGTTGTTGACATGGATGTTGACATGGGGAGATGGGGAAAAGGGGACAAGGGTTCCCCATGTCACAGCGCTAGCGCACTGTCGATCAACATCAAGAGTACAGGACCGTATGGAGCACTGTAACCCACCCCCTTTTAGCGGACTGGGGGGGGGGACGGGACCATGTCCCTAGAGGTAGTGTACAGTCATCTGCCCTGTAAATGCAAACAATTGGGGCAGGCCATTTTCCTTGCAGTTAGTGGGCGCTTGCACTTAGGGGTACCAGTGCACGAACCTAATTCCAGGCCGTCGCCCACTGGGAGCCCGCTGACCGCGAGAAAAAGTGGAGTAAGTGACCCCTGCCTGAGATCCTCCCCTCCGAGCAAAAGAGCACCCCTGTAAATGCAAAACCAGGCCTAACTGGCTTGCATTTAGCAGTTAGCAGGCCTTGCCATATTAAAATAATTCGGGCACCAAGAATCTCTGGCATTTACTGGGTCTTTGCATTTATTAGGACTTGCAATTACAGGGCATCTCACTGTACATAGGCGAACGACTGGGGAAAGCTCAGAAGCTCACCGGCTCTACCGGCTCGCTGGGAGTTATGTTCCCTGTCCCCGCCGCACGGTATGTTAGCGATTGCAACACTAAAAGCCGGGGCCCGTCCAGATGTTCACCGATCCCGTCCCTCCGTCTTGACTCTTTGACTCTTGGAGATTTGGAGTTGGACCACTGGGGAAAGAGAAGAGGACCAGGTGATCACTCTCGTATCTCCATGAGTTTCCCATTCCAGCTCTAGTGGGGATGTTACCTTCACGATGATCGACGGTTGGGAGTGCGGAATGTTGTCCGTGCCAGACCACCACTTGAAGTGGCCATCAAGGTTCACGGCCGTCGATTGATCACGAGCAACTCAGCAACACAGGGCAAGGAAYACCACTCCAGCGAATGCCGAACACGGTCACCAAATCGCCAAAACACAAGCAAGCAGAAAGTGAATCGTGAAACAAGTGATATTCGCGCAAGCAAAAACTGTGAAACTCCAAGGTATCCAAAAAGGCAGGTAAAATGACCAAAACAGAACATAAACGCCAAAACATGCTCAACTTCCACACCGTGAACACCGTGAACAACTCGCCAGCAAGTTCGGTGTCCGAACGATGGTCTCCTTTCCCCACAACCGACTCCAGTGGGGCATATCCCCTAAGCGCAGATCACTGCATCTCATCTGGCGGCGGCGGTGACATTTCACCCATGTCCTCTGCTTCCCACCGCTTTCAACTCCCCATCCGGGATCCTACAATTCCGAGTTCGGGATCCATCTCTCCCCCACTCCTCACTCACTCCCTCCCGTGTTATTCCCATTCCCATCATCATCCATCCTCTGTTCACCACCCCGCAGACACCCATCGTCAACACCACCGTAAACACCATCATCGTAGGTAGACCTCACCACCACAGCACAGCCATCACCGTAGACCACCGTAGATACTACATACCACCACCCCACCAGTCCTCCACCTTATTCCTTCAACCCGGCGTCAACATGAGAACTCTTGCCCACCACAACCCCCGCCAACCCCCTCAAACTCCCACACTGCATAATCTCAAAAATGCTCATCTCGCTCCCCGCCTTCATGCTCAGCATATTCCTCAACTCCACAGCCACCAGCGAATCCACGCCGAATTCCGCTGGCGAACACTCGGGGTTGATTTCGGAGGCGTCGGCGATCATGAAGATGTCTTGTAGTTTTTTGGTGATTGCTTCGAGGGTGTGGGAGGTTGCTTCTTCGATGCTCTGGGAGTTGGCCAGAAGGCTGGAGAGGTCGGTGCTATTGCCTGTGGCAGCCGCTGTCGTAGTGGTTGCCTTGACAGCTCTGTGCTTAATCTGGCTGAACCGGGCGTCGCGGGCTAGGGGCGCGTCTGCACTGGGTTGGCCCGTAGGACCACAGTTCAGACCYAAAGTAAGCTGGCCCGCGAATGGCGTGGTGATAGCAGAGCCGATAGCACTCAACACCTCCTCCTCCGCCAGCGCAGTAAACCCATGACGCTTAAGTGACTCAATCGTCTTCTCCGAATCAGGATGATCAGCCAGGTAACCGACTGATTTGACGACGGCCAGATCCAAGCTCACACCCGGCAGCCCTTGGGAAACACGGTGCTGTGCGAGCGAGTCCTGGAACACGCCGCCGGCGGAGTAGTTTGCTTGCGAAGCGAACCCGACGACGCCGACGAGGGAGGAGAGCATGATGTAGAAATCTAGACTTGTCGAAGAAGAAGAAGAAGAGAAATACTGGTGCAAGTTCCAAGACCCGTTAAGCTTGGGAGCCAGAGCAGCCTTGTGATCTTCCAACTTCATGTGTTCCAAAACGGAATCGCGCAGTTCCATGCCGCCGTGGATGATACCGCGGATAGGAGGCACTCCCAGCTTGACGCAGTCGAGGGCCTTGGTCAGGACAGCCATGTTGGAGATGTCGCAGCTGATGGCGGTGACTTTGACGCCCTTGGACACATGGTTGAGTTCGGTCTGCAGCTGGGCGAGCTTGTCGGCTTTGGCGTTGCRGGAGACAACAACAAGATGCCTGGCTCCGTGCGAGGCGAGCCAGGAGCAGATGGAGCGGCCGAGACCGCCGAAGCCGCCGACGACTAGGTAGGAGGCGTCGGACCGTAGAGAAACGGTGTTGGTGGTGAGGCGGGGAAGGACCGGCACCAGCGTCTCCTCCGACRCAGACAACACAATCTTGCCCATATGCTTACCAGCCTGCATCAACCTAAACGCCTTCTCAATTTCTCCCACGGGGTACACCGTAATCGGCTCAACCACCCTCAACTCCCCTGCGCCGACCAGTCTGATAATATCCTTCATGATCCGATTCGTCTCCATCTTCTTGTACTCTCCCAGGGTGATCACATCAATGCTCGTGTACGACACGGCCCGCGTGAACGCCTCCATTGCCAAACTGCTGTTCTGCTCCAGATCGCGCTTGCCAATCTCCACGAAGCGACCAAAGGGAGCCAGGCAGTTGAACGATTCCTGCAGAAGAGTGCCGGCGAGGGAGTTGAGAACCACGTCCACGCCCCGGCCCTTGGTCATGGCCATGATCCCGGCAGCGAACGAGACGTCGCGCGAGGAGAAGATGTGATCGGCTGCGATACCGTAGTGCTTCATCACGAACTCGCGCTTCTCTTCCGTGCCCACGGTGACGAACACGTCGGCGCCTACGCGCTGCGCCATCATCACCGCGGCTTGACCAACACCACCCGTAGCAGCATGAATCAAGACGGACTCACCCTTTTGCAGACGGGCAGTATCGTAAAGAGAGACGTAGGCAGCGACGTACTGCGTCGGCAAGCTAGCAGCCGTCTCAAAGGTCATCTCCTCGGGGATCTTGACGGCACTAGTCCAGTGGATGCGGGTCCTGCTGGCGTAGTGACCCCTAAGCAAAACGGAGACGCGGTCGCCGACTTGGTAGCCCTCGGCAGCAGCGGCGGGACCGACCCGTGTGATCACGCCGGCGCAGTCGTAGCCCATGGTGTTGGACTTGAGCTGGCCCATGGCGACCATGACGTCGCGGAAGTTGACGCCGAAGGCGCGGGGTTCGACTTCGACAAAGTCCTCGGGGAGAGGATCGGCGGCGGTCGGGTCGTCGACGAACTTGAGGGTGTCGAGCAAGCCGGCGGTGCCGATGGTCAGGCGCAGGGGACGGTCGGGCTGGATAAAGGGCTCCATCTCGGCTTCAGGCTGGGCGGCGGTAGCCTGCTGCTGCTTGAAGATGGCCGAGTTGCGGGTGACGTCCTTGATGTAGCGGGGGATCTTGACGGTGCCTTCGCGCTCGGCGAACTCGAAGTCGCTGCCGGTTTCGTTGGTCGAATAGTCGAACAACTTGCGGAACACCTCGGTGATAGTGGTGATCGAGGACTCGGACCAGATGTTCTGGGTAGGATCGAGATCGAGAGTTCCCAAACGCTTACCGGAGTACTCCTGCCTCAACGAGCGAAGGAAACCAGCAGCGAGCGAGGCCAAAGGCTGATCGCACTCATCCGCGCCGCCCTGCGTCAACCAAACCAGACCCTTGGCGCGAGTGCACATATCTCTAATGCCACTGAACTGCGCCTTGCTCGGTTCCGCCAGGACGGGGTTCTTGGGGTCATCAAGGAAGACGCAAACATCGTTTCCATCGACCGTGACCTCCTCGAGACTCTTGACGGTCGGCACCGAGCAGGTAAGCAATCCAATCGACACCCTCAGCTTATCCAGCCACACCTCGGGGATCTGGTTGCTGGCCGTGACGAAAGTAATGTCAAAGTCAAACACCGGCGCGCTAGCAGCAGCCGTCGAGCTCATCACGCTGAAGGCATAAAGCTCGTCATGCTCTACATCCCTGATCTCCGCCTCGACACCGCGGAACCCAGTGCGATGCAGCACGCGATCCCACATGGGCACGGAAAGCGACGGGCTGAACTTGCGCTCCTCTTCCTCGCTCAACCACCATCCCGAAAGGAAACCGAAGACGAACTGAACATCCATCTGGTCCTGGGTCGTCTCCATGATGAACAGCTTTCCGCCGGGCTTGAGGAGCTTGCGGACATTCCGCATCGTGTTATCCATGGACTTGGTCGCGTGCAGAACCTGGCAAGCAATCACAACATCGTAGGTTCCCTCCTCAAACCCTTGCGACGAAGGGTCCTGCTCGATGTTCAGCTTCTTGAAGCGCATCAGGTCCTTCCACGGCTGGAACTTTTCCTTGGCCGCTTCGAAGAAGCCAGATGACACATCGGTGAAGTCGTAGCTAGCAGCGCGGGGACCCAGTCCGTCTTCGGCAGTGCCGATGGCGTTGAGGACGTGGGCCGTGGCACCACCGGTACCACCGCCGATCTCAATCATCTTCGCGTGGGGGTTCTTGTGCGCGTAGTGGCGGACCATTTCGCCCAGCTTGGCGTTGGCGCGGCCCCATTTGAGGCCTTCGAGGTAATACCGCGACAGCAAGTTCTGCTCGAGCATGACTTCCAAAGCGGTGATCTCTCCTCTCAGAATGGGCACGATCTGCGGACCAAGGCGGTAGACCATCTCGCCGTTGGTGCTGCTCATCTTGACCTTCTCCAGCAGCGTAGCCTTCTCGTTCAGCGTCGCGTTCGCCCACTTGTTGCTATCGGGTCCCAGCTCGTTGGCGCGAGCCAAGTCGGCCTGCAGACGCATCCAGATGTAGAACTTCTTGTGGTACCACTCCAGCTTCTTCATGTCCTCGGGGGTGAGGTCGCGGAGGGCGTCGTAGATGTAGTACATGCAGGCCTTGCGGAGGTCCATGAGGATCTCGGCCTCCTCGGGGGTGATCTGGCTTCCGAGTTGCCTCTTGAGGAAGACGTCCTTGAGGAAGGTCACGTCGGGCGCCCAGTGGGTGGTGGTGAACTTGTCAGCTTCCCAGGGCTCGTCGGAGGCGGTGGGTGCGTTGCCGATGGATTGGCAGACAAAGCCGTCGATGGAGATAACAGGCACGGGGGCCTCGGCAGCATCGTCAACGACGCGGAGAGCGGTCTTGGTGGACTGGTCGTCGGCGTGGTCGAGGTTGGCGTAGGCCTTGAAGTCGTGGCCGACTTGCTTGCTGATGTCATGGGAGATCCAGAGCTTGCTGATGGAGCGAGGAACCTTGGGAGTCTGGTTCTTGCCACCAGCGCCAGGGGCAGCGGTGTAAGCGGCCTGGAAGACCGAGTCCAAGGTCGTGGGGTGGATAACATGAGCCATCTCGTGCTGCTTAGGCATGACAGACTTGGTGTCAGCCACGGTGAAGGTGGTGACGGACTGCTTGCTGCGAGTACGAATGCTCTTCATGTTGCGGAAGATGGGGCCATGGTTGATACCACCTGAGCGCATACCGGACCAAATGTCATTGGGGTTAATACGGATGCGGTAGTGGGAGTCCTGGGTAGGCTGGTTGACGGCGTGCTTGGGAGCAGCGCCGAACTGAACGGAGATCAAGCCCTTGCAATGATCAGTCCACTTGTTGTCCAAGTTAACGGACTGAACAGTGAACTCGGTCCATCCCTTGGTGGAAAGATCCTTTTCGCTGCCGGGACGAAGAGAAAGCTGCATCTCGATGCCCTCGCTGGTCTCGGGAACGACAAGGGCGTTGAGGATGTCAACATCACGAAGCTGGTAGCCAGCGATCTTCTTGTCTCCCGACTGACGAGAAGCAAATCGCTGCATGCCCTCAATAGCCATGGCAATGTATCCAGCAGCGGGATAGATCATGTTCCCCTGCACACAATGGTCTCTGACCCAGGGAAGGTCACTGAGACGGACAATGTGGCGCCAGGTAGGAGCACTAGGATCGCAACCCAGGACGAGCGAACCAAGCAAATCATGAGGAGCCTCAGAGCGCTGTCTAAGAGCCCTGTTGAAGCGAGGCTCAATCCAGTGCTTGGTCGAGTGATTCCAGGGGTAAGCAGGCAAGTCAGTCAACACCTTGACACCCTCAGTGCCAAAGGGGAAGTTGACAGCCTTGAGATTAACGGGGTATCCCTTGCGAACAAGGTCACCAACCAAATCCTGCATGGTATCAACCGCGCTCTTCTTGCGAATCAAGCAGCTGCCATAAGGGATATTAACCCCCTTAAACTCTGGCATGGCCAAAATATCCTGAATAGGACCCGACAGCGCCGCGTGCGGACCGACTTCGATAACCATATCAACCGTCGGCTCGCCACCCTCCTCAGCAAAGACCATGCTGCGGAACGCATCCACGAATCGGACACAACCCGTCAACGAGCGCACCCAGTGTCCCGGGCTGCCAATCTCGCTGACCTTATCCATCCGCTTGCCCGTGCAAGGAGAAGAGAAGATCATATCCAACTTGCTCTTGGCCGGCTTGACCTTCTTATCCATGCTCGCATAATACGCATCAGCCACAGCCTCCATGTGATGCGAATGCCAGGCCGCGTCGACCTTGAGCCGTCTGGCAAAGATATTCTCCTCCTTCATGACCTGCTCGAGCTCGACCAAGCCCTCGACATCACCAGACAGGGTAATGCTGGTCGGCGAGTTCTCGCAAGCAACGACAACCTGGCCCTGGGTAACCATGGGAAGGTACTTCTCGCCCTCCTCCCTGCCCAAGCCAACAGCCATCATGCCTCCCTTCCTCGCAAACTGCCGGTTGCCCTCGCTAGCCAAACCGCCTCTGGCAAACGCAATCGCCATGGCGCTCGGCAGGTCCAGCGCGCCAGCGGCATAAGCAGCCGCAATCTCGCCAGACGAGTGGGAAGTCACAGCCGTGGGCTTGATGCCCCACGCCTTCAAGAGCTCGACCAATGCAATCTGCACTGCCACACACACGGGGGTGCTATAATCGAGCTGATTGACCTTGCTAGTCTCGGCATCGCGGCTCAGCTCCTCGACCATGTTCCAAGTGGCGCCGAGTTTCTTGATCTCGACGTCGCAGTCTAGCAAAGCGGCTTTGAAGACGGGGTAGGCGTCGATGAGTTCTTTGCCCATGGCCCACCATTGGGCGCCTTGGCCGGTGAAGACGAAGCCGATGCGCGGGGCGGTGGTGGAGGCTTTGGCGGGCTTGATGCGGCCTGAGTCGAGGGTTTTGATGAGAGAGTCGATGGAGGCGCCCGAGAAGGTGGCGGTCCAGGGGAAGAGGGTGCGGCGGGCGCAGAGGGTGTGGGCGAGGTTGGAGAGGAGCGCATTTTCGTCGGTGGACTTCTTGGACTTCTGATCCTGGAGGTAGGTCTTGAGGTTGGCGATCATGCGCTCGGTGGCTTTTTCGTCTTTGGCGGAGAGGAGGAAGACTTTGGAGTGGTCGTTGACGACGTTGACGTTGTCGAGGTCGTCCATGGCGATTCCGCTATCAGCGTGGTGGTGACCGTTAGTGCGCCCGTTAGCGCGGCCCTCAGCGCCATTCCAGAGCCCCCTGGTCCGCTGAGTCGTAGCGAGGTAGCTGCTATAATCCTCCATAATAACGTGCGCATTCGACCCGCCATAGCCGAAGTTGTTAATGCTTGCACGCCTGATGCCGTCCTTGCCAACCCAGTCCTCCAGCTCGGTGGGGACCTTGAGCTTCCACTCGTCCAAGCTCAACTTCGCATTCGGCTTCTCAAAGTTGACGCTCGGCGGGATCTGGCCCCTCTCCAGCGCCAACGCGACCTTGATGATGGCCGCCACACCCGAAGCAGTTTCGGTGTGGCCAATGTTGGTCTTGACGGAGCCAATGCGCAGCAGCGCGTCCTCGCCGTCGCCCTTGCGCGAGTCCTTGAACACCGAAGCGATGGCGCCCACCTCGATCGGATCACCGGTTGGCGTACCCGTTCCGTGCGCCTCGAAGTACGTCGTCTGACCCGGATCGAGGCCTGCGCGCTCGTAGCAGGCGCGGATCAGAGCCTCCTGTGCTTCGCCACTGGGCGTGGTGATGGTCTCGGTCTTGCCGTCCTGGTTGATACCGCTGTCGCGGATGATGGCGCGGATGGGGTCACCGTCGCGCAGAGCAGCGTCAAGGGGCTTGAGGATGACGGTCGCGGAACCTTCGCCGCGACCGTAGCCGTTGGCGCGGCTGTCGAAGGCCCAGGACCGACCGTCCTTGGAGATGAGCGTCATGGAGGACATGGCGAGGAACATGTCGGGGTTGAACATGACGTTGGCGCCGCCCACGATGGACATGGTGGATTCGCCCGAACGCAAACTCTGGCAGGCCTGGTGAAGCGCTGTGAGGGTGGTGGAGCAGCCGGTGTCGACGGACATGCTGGGACCGCGGAGGTCGAAGAAGTGGGAGAGACGGTTGGAGGCCATGGCGGCGCCGGTGCCCATGAGGAGGAAGCGGGGAAGCGTGTCGGGGTCACGGATCAAACTCTCGTGGTAGTCCCGGAAGAAGGAGCCGGCGTAGACGGAGGTGTTGGAGCCAGCCACATCCTGAAGAGTAATACCAGCTGTTTGGGGTCAGTTGCTGCGTTTATCTGGCTCGGAAAAGGAAAGACCTACCGCTCTCAAGGGCCTCRTATGTCGACTCGAGCTGCAGACGGAACTGGGGRTCCAAAGCAGCAGCAGTCTCGGCAGAAAGGTTGAAGAAGTGAGCATCAAACAGGCCAATATCCTCCTTCATAAAGTGGCCTCCTATTACATTTGTCTGCGAGGTATGTTAGCTTCTCGCTACATATTTCTCTCTGACCCGGGCGGAAAACATACGCCATTGAGCTTCTCAAAGTTGGGGTGGTGAAATCCATCGATATTGAATCGATCCTTGGGAATCTCCGACCAGGCACTCTTTCCTTGAGCCAAAAGATCCCAGAGCTTGGACGGGCTGTCGACATCGCCAGCGAATCGGCAGCTCATGCCAACAATGGCAATAGGCATGTTGGAATCCATTATGATGATATGTAAGGGTATAAAATTAAGAGGAAGTCGTAAGAGTCGTATGGTTCGTTTATGTCGTTTCGTCAACTTTCGTTAATGTTGAAAACGACAAAGTATGATATGCCCACAGATTACGAGAGGGGAGGTGTTGTTAGGGCACAAGGTTGGAGGGAGGGGTATCTTGGATGAGTGGTGATGGCAAGCTAGGTGTTTCTCCCTGGGAAGCGGGATGTGGGAAGAGTTAAGTATTAGAGGTAGGTATGGTGGGTGTGAGATGTGTCTCTGGATGTCCCGGTCCGGGCTTAGTGAATCTGATCTCCTCCAAGGAATAAGACGCCGCCACTTGATGATGTTCGGTCAGGTTAGTCAGGCAAGTCAGGGCACGATGCAACGGAAAGCTGAAGAGGGCCGAACAGGGCCATACTATACCAAGCTGAAAAAGGGGACGATCTTTAGAGAACCCTTGGTTGAGACTGTGTATCTTGCCTCTAAAGCAGGTCCCCAGCTCCCATAGTGCTATCCACGATTTGCAATCGCGTTATCTGCTTGGCTTAGATGCGAATCCGATCGAGGCCGAAGTGGAGGTGAGGTCCTTTGAGTGGACCGCTTATGATACTCCGTCGGTCCGTCAAGGTACGAGATCATGGGGGACCCCACGTTCGGGGACCTTTATCCAGGGCATCCAGGACTGTCCAGGACATGGGAGTCCACATGGAGCCAAGGCCGAGTCCAACCCCCATAGTTCACGGTCTGCACGTCCGGGATCGACTTTAAGCTTGGACAACACCAAAGTCTTGGTCTGAATGCGAATGTTTTACAGGGCGGATCGGATCAGTGATGAGTTGTATCCGGATGTGGATTTGCATATCCCTTCGTGGTCTTTTGAGAGGTGTTGTGCATCTCTCCAAGACTTCGTCTTACACGGAACGTCATTGGCCTGCCTGCCGGATTGACGAACAAATAATTCCCTGCATCCGTCGTCGGCCGATATTCGGTTTGCGTCTTTGTGAGACGGCTCGGGATGCGACCTGTCAGACCATATCTCTGGGGGTTGTACTACTGACTCGGATTGTTTTGGTAAGCGTTATTTACCAAGGGACGGTCTGGGGAAGCTTGTGTTACAGGGCGGTGAACGTGCCCGGTGGAAGAGCGCAACAAGTCGGTGTCGACTTCATGTTCCCCATGTTGTCTCCATCTTTTGAGCCTTTTGTCTTGCGGTGGCAGGTATTGATGGTTGACGACAAAGCAGATGCATCTCGATCCTTCAACCCCGACAGTCGGCCTGATAGCGGCTCTGGGTTGTGAGCAAGGCAAGTCGTACAAACAAGATACTCGAGGTTGCATCCCGAATGGTTGGTCCGAATGGTTGGTCCGAATGGTCGGGTTGTGTACACCGTAACATTCACATGACATCCATGTTCCTTTTTTGCGGAACTTACCACAAGCCAAACAAGAGACCGTACAAACAAGTATTTCACTCACCGGCAAACTTACAATATATACTGTATCGGCGGTACTCCTATCTTGCGATCCGAACTGGCCAACAATCGAGGTCGYCGACGACATGGTCCAACTTGCTGTCATTGTCGTGTTTGGTCAAGGTACGCCAGGGCACGGTCCAGGACTCCAGGTACCGAATTGAAGGCTGGGAGATAGTTGCAAAACAGTGAATTCGGCACTTGGATATAAGAGCATTTGAGCGAAAAGAAAAGGGGTAACGAAGAAATCAGGAAACGGCAAAGAACAGGAAACTGCAAACGGGAAATCCGTAGAATCCGGTCCGGAAAGATGGGGCGCTGGAGCGGTCTCTCTCGGCGGCCGGGGAAGAAGCACAAGTGGTAGTGGGGCCCTCTTGCCGTGGAGGTCGGGACCTGCATTAAAAAGTGGGGTCTTGGCTCCGAGCCAAAGAAACTCCGGCGGTCGGTGAGAGTGGCCAGAAGAGTGGAAGAAGTGGAAAAGAAGGAAAGAAAAACTCGGAATTCTTGGACAATGACAGGAATGCAAGTGGAAGCATCCAACTGCATGATCTTTGAGGCGTGGAAGGAGCAAGACGGCGCAAGAAGGAGTTTGCGCTTGTTCAATTTTATAAAGACGGCATGAAGGACTTTGTTGTCTCCTTCCAACACTCACACCAAATCGACCAACCTTGATGGCCCAGGAGTCGCACGGATGCATGGGGAATGGTTCAAAATTGGATCTGCACAATTGGCACCCCACTTGCCCAGCTGACCTATGTCCAAACAGGAAAGGTGCAATGCAGATCACGCGGATCGAGCTAAAGTGCGGGTACCTGTGGAGCACTAGAAGTTCCACTGGTTCCCATTGCGGGGCACACTAACGCTGATCTTGGCAGGGCAGTGGAAGGGACGAACTGGCGGAGGATGGAAAAGGGGTTGTCAACTTTTTTTCGAATCCGAGTCCCGTCGTCTCCTTCCTTCGATTCATCCCGGCATGTCCTCGCTCGGCAGCTTCAGGCACCAAGGCAGTTGCCGTGTATCTTGACTCTTTCCCTCTCGAGGCATGATGCCTGTGGTGTGGTCTTGGATAATTGCCGTCTTCCCAACAGTTTGTCATGTGCCGCTGTCGCTGGCAGGAAGCCGGACCCGAGTGCAACTTCCCAGCCCATCCATGGTGGAGATCTCTCCTTTCCAGTGGCAGTGTTCATTCTCTGACGAATCCGACAAGAAATCACACCAAAAGACAAGACAAAAAGAGCAAAGAACAACCGGCTCGCCAAACTTGACATCCAAACATCGGCTACCGCTCCCCCCTTATATACACTGCCTCCTACTCAGGGGACCCACGGTAAGCCATTTTTAAACTCCATGTCCAACATTTGATCCACGCTCTCGCTTGTGCAAATGGCGCTTCATGAGAAGATGAGACATGGACAATAAAAACATCACCTCACTTTTGTCTTATTTTCTTTCCGATACCGCTAGCTAGGTCAGGTCAGGAACTCAAGCGTCTGCCGGACCTAGCCCACCTAGCGAGCTGTTAGTGTAATGACGCTGTTTTTGAGGTCCGGTCTCCAGCAGTTCATCTCATCTTTTGACTCGGACTCGGCCCGTCCCCAAGTCACATCAAATGTCAGGACAATCAAGGACAATCATCACAACGGATGAACACCCCCAAATCGAGTCGGTCCCATCCGAGACAGACCATGGACAGGGGGAGCAACACTTATCCTTTTCTTTTTGCTTGACAGTTATGACCTATTTCACCTGTCAGAAAGAAAAGAGGACGCAGCTCATCATCTTTCTTACAGTCAAAAAGAAAGGCAAAAAAGAACGTTTCCCCTATCAGTCACCTACCTCTACTTCATGCATAGCATAATGTAATCAGACGAAGAGATTACCATTACCCCCAATACTACCAGACTACCAAGATGCAACAGCCGGTGTTAGTGTCGTGGTAGTTTCGTCGATCCCAAGTGGAAATCCGGGGCGTTAGTTTGACCTGGAGCGGACATTGGGCCGTACACTGTTTCTCTTGTCTGTTATTCACATCACATACACTACATCAGGCAACAGTCTTGTCAGATATCCATCCATATCCATACCTCGAGGTTGGGACCCCACTGCCTAGGCGCCCGTACAGGGAAATAGCAACGGTATGCTAAGTGCTGGATGCAGCCCTGTCGATCTCTTTCCCGTTGACAAGATGTGTGTAGACCAATGTTTGTCCACCATCCTTCTCGCTTGGCTGTCCGGGAACTGGAACACATCCTAACTGCTTGTGCTACCAACTCCGAGAAAGCAAAGAGGTACATAGCCAACTCATCCATCCCCATCGGAGTATCTTATTAGTCCACTCCTTTCCTCTCCGAGTTCTCAGAAACAACCAACTCAGACAGACCGACGGTCACATCAGAAAAGGACAACACATAACATGTCGTCCATCACCACTACTCCACTCTCCGCGCCTCCACGGCCGTCATCATCCCGGAGCCTCGCCCCCAGCATCAGCGGGARCACCTTGTGCGACTATCCCATCACGACTGGCGGCAACATTAGTGCTTTTGGATCGAGGAATGGGAACTGGCCCGCGCTGCTACTAGGGGATCTTCAGTTCACCGCCGCGGAAACGAACCTTGGTGGGGATGCGTATGCCTCGCACAACTCCGCCTCCGCCAACGCCGGCGCCACTACTTCGTCCAACACGTCCACCCCTCGGGGTGATCGTGACCGAGACCGTTACGGTGACCGTGACTACTTCGGGCCCTTAATCTCGACCAACACCAACGTCAGCAACGGCACCTCGGGCACCAGCAGCAGCCATTACTCCAATAACTCCTCTAGTAACTCCGGGTCATCCTCCAGCCCGGGTATCTTCGTCACTACCCGCACCAGAAGCCACACCTCCTCCCGCTCCGCATCCACCAGCCGCACCAGCACCAGCACTAACAGCCCTTACATGGTCGGCGGCAGTAGCGCCAGCTCCAGATCCAACCACCAGGCCTCCTCCGTCTACTCCCCATCCACCGGCCACAACCAGAACTACAACAGCAACCCCCGGGGCCTCTCCCCCAACGGCATCGGCATCGGCCGCCACGGTCCCGGCACCGCCGCTCAGGCTCAAGGCACCAACATCACCACCTGCACCTCCTCCAACCGCAGCGGCGGCAGCCACAAGCGGCAACCAAGCATGGCCACCCTCGAGCAGATCCAGACSTCCAACGCGCACATYGTGTCKTCCTTGCCSTCYGGSYTGGTRGCCGTGTTCGTGGGCGSYACGAGGGGTATCGGTGAGGCGACGCTGAAGCAGTTTGCACGGTACGCGGTGGCGCCGAGGGTGTACATTGTGGGAAGAGATAGRAAGGATGGAGAACGGGTGGGCGCAGAACTGGCGAATATCAACCCGGAGGGGGAGTATCATTACAGAAGCGCGGACGTGAGTCTGTTGGCGAATGTGGATGATGTTTGTAGGGAGATCAAGGTTAAGGAGAGGGTGGTTAATTTGCTGTTTTTGAGTACTGGGACTACGATTATGGGGATAGGTATGTTTGAACTTGAGAACTTCTGGGTGAAGGGGGGAAAGGGTCCTCCCTCCCCACCCCAATTCTTTTTCCCCCAAACACACACAACTAACACCCCCCCGTCAGACACCAAAGAATCCCTCCACTACCCCTCCGCCGTACTCTTCTACGCCCGCATCCGCTTCATCGTCAACCTGCTCCCAGAACTCCAAAAAGCGTCCTCCCTCCGGCGCGTCGTCTCCGTCTTCAACGGCACCAAAGAAGGGCCCATCGACACGGGCGACTTCCAATGGCGACGTCTCGCCATGTACCCGGCACGTGCGCACTCGTCCGCCATGATGACGCTCGCGCTGGAATCTCTCGCCCTCGAAGCCCCCGACGTTTCCTTCGTCCATACCCACCCGGGCTTGGTAAGGACAAAGCTGGGGCAGGATACCAACAAAACGGCCATCACGGTGCTGAGGGGCGTGTTTAAAGTGATTGGACCGCTGGTGACGATCCCCGTGGCGGAGGCGGGCGAGAGACAGTTGTTTATGGCTACCAGTGCGAGGTTTCGGGCCAGGGAGGGGAGGGATGTGGAGGAGACTTCTGGTGTCGGGCTTGGGTTGGGTTTGGGAGCGGGAGTGAACAACAACATCGGCAATAACATCAGCAACAACAACAACAACAGCAGACCATCATCCGGCTCCGTGCACTCCTCGCACTCGCGGACGAGTTCCTCGTCYGTGGCTACGAATCTGAAAGTGGCAAGGGGAACAGATGGTAGAGAGGGAAGTGGTGTTTACTCGGTTAGTAACGATGGGGAGGGATTAAGCGTGAAGACGGAGGAGGCGTTGAGGGTGATGAGGGAGGAGCAGGATATGGTGAGGAAGGTGTGGTTGCATGTTGAGGATGAGTTTGTTAGGGTTACGGGGAGTGCTTTTGTTGTCAGTAATGGTTTTATGTGATGAGGGATCGATCCGCCGGGCTTTTGGGTACCTACGTACAACTACTTGCTTTTGTTTTTGGACGGCGTTCTGGGCTGCTGTTTTTTTTTTGTTGTCTGGATAGGTCAGGTGCTGGGACACTCACACTGGCATCAATCACATTGTTTGTAATTAGATGGGATGTAGACATGCCTGAAGCTCTTGATACCACCTGCCTGCCCTCTGGCTCTTTTGTTCTTTTTGGTCCGCAAGCAGGACAGGAGGCGGAGGTCCTGTTAGGTGAGGTTTGGGTGCTGGGAAGATAGATAAAAGGACGATAGGTAGTTTAATAAGTAGAAGTTGGGTACATTCCTGGCCATGATACACGCAACAGAGAATCTAGAAAAGCCATTGTTGTCGTGATATTTTCTGGTTCGGAGGTGCGAAAAGCTAATGCATGAGGCACGCATGATTCTGTCCATGATCAGGAAGCTGTTCGTTTCTTCTTCAACTCCTTCTTCCTCGTGGGTACTATCTTCCCCGTTTTTTTATATACCTTACCCAGTCTCTTTTTTACTCGACGTTTTACTTATCCATCTTGAGCTTAAGCGGACCGAGCTGCTACAGAAAATGGCCGCTAAGCAGCATTTATGTTGGCGGGTTTCCTGTAGGAGCTCCATCTCCACCAGCAATGGAAGTCCCGTTATGTATATGTAATCAGGGGCACATCCGGGGGAACATCCAAAGCACATCCGCGGCTAACCGGGGCTCGGCAGAATGCAACCTCAACGCAAGCAGCACCTGATTATGACCGAATTGGCAACTAACAAGCCAGTGAAACCCCGAATTCGTTCGGGGCCAGCATCTCCTGCATCTCAAAGCAGTAACGTTTCAAACGGGCTTGCATGATGGCTTCATCTCCATCAATTTCTAGATACGATTTCCAGAGGAAGACGCGGACGTTGTTTCTCGTCATCCGATCCGAGGAGGGATAGCTGACAATGTTAGATGCGTTATCAAACTGCCTCTCTGCCTGCCGCCATCTTTTAGCCGGCGGCGGCGGGGATGCTCACTGGACTGGAGCTTTGACTCAGCGCGCACCTTTCCCCTTCCCGCCCCTCCCTCGCGCTTCTTCCTCCGTTGTACACTTTCTCTCACGACCCTCCTCTCTTGTCAAACAACCAATAACACCACCACAACCAACTCCCGTCGGCACTGCTCTGACCTCGCTCATTGGTGGTCTCATAACGTAACGCTGCCCTTCCCCCCTTCCATGTTCTTATTCAACGTGTTAAAGGTCCAGTCCAGCCACTGCAGGGGGACATGGCTGGATTCTGCATAACCGTTCCCACTCTTTGGCCCCGTTAGTGCCTCTAACTAACCGTTACCAAGTGCTAGCCGCTCACTGTCCGCTCACTATTGCAAGATACCTTGGCGACAGTCTTTCCGCGAACTAGGACGGGAACCCTTCGACGGGTACGGGAATCCGATCGCGTCGCCTGGTAGGCCCGCGGAGTTTCCCCCGATCCTCTACATCACTTTTTTTTCTTTTTTCTTTCTCTACCCTCTTTTTCGTGCAACCGAGCTGTCATTACCGTCGACCGTTGTATGACAAACGTTGACGGCGCCGTGATACCAACCAACCTTGTGCGCAACTTCGAATCCGAACGCCAGTTCTTGGTCGTCCTTCTCCGCCCGGCGCCCTCGACCATGCCTTCCATATCGGCACTTCCGACAGAGCTCGTTGTTTACGTCATCGATAACCTCGACCGCTTGAGCGACCTGGCTGCCCTTGCCAACACCAACCAAAACTTATACGACGTTGCGAACCCTATCCTCTACAAGCGCGCAGTATCGCGAGACTTTCCCTATCCCCTCGAGTGGGCAGCACATAACGGCGTGGTCGGGACGCTGATAAAGGCTCTCGACTCTGGCGCAGATCCCAACTATGAATTCCAACAATGCACATCAGCCCAGCAGTGGTTAGACGCTCTTAATGGAGGAAGCCAGCTTCACCCGGGCTGGGATGTCGCAAGTGCCTGCGATCCCGGCAGCACTTTGCTAGCCGGTAGCAACGGCAGCTCTCACGGTGTACAAAGCACAGAAGATGACGACGAATCCATGTCGGATTACTCGGACGACGGCCAAAACTATCCCGGAGAACCCGACTACTATTCGCCTACACTCGGCGATGACGACCGACGCTACGATTCTGAGAGCTGGGTCCAAGTGGAAGCCAAGTACGGCCGCAGGTACACTGCCCTCCATCTCGCCGCCAGAAGGGGCCACGTCGAAGCAATCAGTACTTTGCTCGAACGCGGTGCTCGGATGGACGTAGTGGCCAAAAAGTTCTGCCCTTGCTTCCGTGAATATGGAATCTTGAGCTCTATGGAAAGCCCGGCTTCAGGCTTTGACTGTGCAGGCTGGACGCCGCTCCATGTCGCAATCTGTTATTCCAAGGAGGAGGCTGCTGTTAAACTTCTAGCCAGTGGAGCGCCGATCCAGATGGAGCTTCATCCCCCGTGGGAAAATTCGGGCTACCGCGAGAACCCTGCTACCGCCCTTCACCATGCTGCCGGCAAGGGCCTTGTTCGTGTCATTCGATATCTGCTGGACGCTGGACTACAGTCGGAAATCGATGTACGCGACAACAAGACCCTTACTCCCTTCTACTACGCATATGCGTATCGCCGCTGGGATTCTACCGTGCCGCTGCTGCTCAAGCTCGGCGCCAACATCAACATAGATGTTGACATCTTCCTGCCGTACTCAACCATCACGCCGCTGGGTGAAGCGTGTCGTATCGGATACTATGAAGAAGCAGACAGGCTGATCGACCTCGGCGCCGACGTCAACCGCGGATATATATCAACTAATGTCGGCAAAGGCCTAACCCCCCTCCACATGTGCGCCATGCCTCTGGCCAAAGGTACCCGCTTCCCTTTGCTGTCAGAATCCCTTCTGCTGCCAGCAGCACTGCTGCCAGGAGCACGAGCATTAACACCGCAAGAGGAATATGCAAGAGCAGTACAGCATGCCTCAGCTCGAGTGGCGACGATCGAAAAGCTAGTGGCCCGCGGAGCAGCTTTGGAAACCAGAGATTGCCCTGGCGACACCCCACTAATTGCAGCAGTCCAAAACCTCAATCTGCCCGCCGTCAAGGCTCTAATCAAGGCAGGCGCCGACATCCACGCTACCAACTCCCTCGGCCGCAACGTCCTCATGCAGGCCATCGATGGTCCTCAAATGCCCATGCCATCATCATCATGGGTTAACATCGGCACCCTCAGCCGCGTCCTCCGTGAGCTACTCAACAACGGCGCCAAAATCGACCACACAGACAACCAAGGCAACACCCTCCTGCACGTCGTCTGCAAATGCCTCAAAGAGCGGCTCCATCCCGAACTTCAGCGCGACATCCTCCGCCTAGTCCTCAACATCCCCGGCGCCCCGGCTCTCATGCAAGTCCGAGGGTCCCACGGACCTGCATCCCGGTCCCTTACCCCGCTCATGATCGCTTTCATGGAGGACAGGCTTCTCTGCTGCGACGTGCTCGTCCGCCGCGGCTGCTGGGCCGCCAACCCCGAACAAAAGAGGAAGGAAGATCTTACATGGATGTTCAACTACTACCGTAACCGCAACTGCCAGAGCTTCAATGAGAGAGCGCTAGACTACCTCATGGACCTGGATATCGATGGTCATTTGGTGACGGACGAAAAGTTCGGCGCGCACATACTTTTTGACAACGAGTATGGATACCGGCACCGTAAATCAAATTTGTTTGATCCGCAGCGACCGCACACGTGGACGGGCGAGCGGCTCTACGATCGCTCGATTCTACTGCGCGGCAAGGAGGAGGAGGATGAGGATGTCCTTGGCAAGCCCAAAAAGAGCATGAAGGAGTGGTGCGCGATGAGTGAGACGGTGGGTCCTCGGTATGATTGCCAAATCGATGAGCTGGTAGGTTGTTTCTCCCCTTACTACTACTGGTGGACTCTAACTGACTATTCGTGGTTTCAGGTTCGCTACTGGCAAACTCAACCATGACTGACCATTCGTAATTTCAGGGTGTCAGCTTATAAATGCTCTTCCACCTCGGCTCTTTTGCTTTTTTTTGCTGATATGCACTGGCTTCTGCACAATACCCCTTCTATTTCCGATTTTCGACTCTCTATAATGGACGAAGGCGTTTATGATAGCAGTAGAGGCGTTGCGAGGCGTCTCAGTGGCATTGTTATATGCCTACAATGTATGTGGGAGTAGTTTGGATGGATGGAGGACAGCGGAGGAGGGGACTGGAGAGATATGGAACAAAGACCTTACGACTGTAAAGGTTACCTACTAGGTAGTCACCGACGGTCATGGTGATGGTGTATGGCTGCTGGGCATGGGCATATGATCGATCGATGAAGATGGTGTAGATATAATTGTACGATTACTTGTCACACACCTGGACCACTCCTCTCCTGTGATACGTGCGAGGTAACTTGTTCCAGTGTATCCTACGTCTGTCCCCTTAGCCCCTACCAATTGCTGAAGCACCTATCCACCTCCTCCTTTCGCTCCACAACAGCAATAATAAATACCCTTTGTGTCACGGTCCCTGGCTTCCGACTTGACACTCCCGAGTCCGAGTTCAAGTTCGTGCCCAGTGATGGTGCCGCGAGGGCTTCAATCGCTCTCTCATACCGCCGAGGAGTTCGTTCCGCCTGCTTCTTCTTCTTCACCACCAGTCTCTGCCGTTATTAGTATCATACTCCAGCAGCAGTCATCAGCCGACCGACCATTCATCGTCGTCGTAAGTCCCGATGCTCCATGATATCCTGAAAACCGTTCGGTGAGGATGCAGTGGTGGGCACCGAGTCTTCAGTTGCTCCTGTGCTGCCTCTCTGCCCATGGTCTTCAGCTGACGAGACTCTCAAAGTCATGGTCCCATCCACTATTAGTTGAACTCAAGTCATAGCTCAACATCCTCAAGTCCACCTCCGCCACTCACTGCTTGCCAGGCTTTCAAAACTCGGACAAGTGGACTTCCATGGAGTTTTGCATGCGCGAGACAAAAGGCAGAGGTATGATCACGAGGGAAAGAATGCCACAGTAGTTTCAAAGAGGGACAGTAGACGAGYGCGAGGAAGCACGGATGGTAGGTCAAGTTATAGGCGGTAGCGAACATGGAGGAGATTGTGTAGCGTGATCAGGTGTTGATTTACACGTGTGCTTCTATGGCTATAGCTAAGGTAGGTACATGTACATGTAGGTTCCAAGCAAGATCGTTTCCTTGCATCTGCAGAAGCCGACCGTTGTCCTTGCAGCCCAAATGTCTGTGATCCACCACTGATCCGGAGTCAGAAGCGGGCCAACGCTCGATTGGTGTCTTCATTGGGTCTATGAACAACTTGTGGTCGATGGCAATGCAACCAGTCATGGCGTGTGCCTGGATGTGGTGTAGGTGACGGTGATGCTTGTTTTTTCTTGGCCGATGACGGGAGGCAGAGGCTTGTCGCAACGGCGAGAGCCAACACCAGCGACTGACAGTGGAGTCTGTGGCTCGTCATCGTTAGCGGTGGTACAGTTTTGAAGTTGGAACTGGAAACTTACAATCCGGTGCCACAACTCCTGCGAGTCCATGAACACTCGCACCTCAGATGTGGGATGACAGTGCTGGCTCATCAAACGGATGACAAGCAGTGTGAGTTGGGTGAACATTTGCAATAGCCCCAGGCACAATTTCCTCCAAAAGGTAGCCTCGGGAGTGATGGGCTCGTTCATCACCGACATTGGCTCCGACGCCTCCTGTTGGAGGCTGGAAAAGGCGACAACGAGAAAGGGCTTGATTCTGGAGTTGTCTAACGGAACAGGAGAAACGGAAACCAGGGCAGCCTAAATACCTGGAAGGGAGTGCCGGTGAATGGGCGAGGCCGCGGCCCAGGGCACGGACTTCCAACAGCTGCTGATGTTGCTCGAGCGAAGAAGCGAGGATAGCAGGGTCGGTATAGGACTCGTAAAAGTCAGCAGGAGAGGCAGCCAGCGAGCGCCTCAAGAAGCAGTTCTGGGTCGAGACTCGAGAGCAACAAGGAGAAGGTCCTGGAGAAARCCAAGGCCACACGGGACCGCGTTCTTGGGAGAAGCAGCGGAGATCTGGAGCGGCACGAGCGAGGCCCGGGGGGTGGACTCTGGTGCAGTGTCAGTCATCTCAATTCTCGACTCGGGATGAATGGTCTACTCGACGTACGGATCAAGTGTCCGCCCCCTGGGAAGATTCAATAGAATGGTGTCGATCAGCATGCCCTTGAAGCCATCTGCGATTTCGGGGTCCGTGATGATGATGTTGTTTGGAGAGATATCGCGGTAGGGTTCTTGTCCTGCTCACAGACCAGTTGCCATGGTTAGATCACGGTGGGGATGTCTGCTGGTTTGACGAGCAAAGAAGACATACCTGGAGTTGCTGAGTGCCCTGGAGGGCGTCCGTCGGCATACCCAAGGTTCCGACCCAGGATGGAACTGAAGGGAGAAGGGGGAGCAGCTCTGTATGACCAAGATTGCTGCTGTCCCCCCCTTCGTCTCGTGTTATCTTGTCCTTAGTGCTATCGCCAAGGCGAGGAAGGTCAAGTTTTCTTGGCCCAAGAAAAAGAAGGTCCTGTCGGACTGGACAGTTGATGTCGGCTTTGCCATTTGGGTGCAGGTGTTTTTGTGTTGAGGTGGTGGTGAGGGGTTGTGATGGAKGAAGAGAAACGGAAGAACACCAGAGGACGATGAGGATTTTGAACGAGGGTGTGCAAGCCAGACTCCCCTCAGCAGACCAAGAGGTCACGTCTGGGGTTTCTAGCCCTAACTCACCAGCCTTGCAACCATGAAACAAATGGAAGGCGGGAAACAGAGCCACGGGACCTCAAGGAGAACCTCGACGAAGCAGGAGCAGCCTGGCCCTGGGCAGCAGACCGGTAGAGGTACCTAGGTACCACTAGGAGGTACGTACACTCCTCTTCCCAAGGCAACCATCCTTCCCTCGGGCTATATGTATTGGGTCTTTGTGCACACCTTCCAACAAAAACCAATGTGCGGTTGGCGCAGTGGTCAGCGCGTTCGCTCTTAAACTGGGAAGGTTCCAGTAATATGGGGGTGTGTTGGCCACCTCCAACTGAGAATCCCAGGTGGCTGCGAAAGGACCCGGGTTCGAATCCCGGACCCCACACATCTCTTTTTTCTGTCTCTTCTCATTCTTTTCTTTTTGCCATTTGTTTTGTTTTACCTTGTCATCCTCCCCTCTCCTTGTGGTTACGTCTCTCTGCGCTGTGCTATCCATGGCTCGGGCATCAGTGGCCTTTCGGTGACACTTGCTTGCCTATCACCCCGGCCAGAATCTTGCCTTCCAAAAAGAGAGGTCAAACATCTCCTAGCCGAAGTCATACCTGTAGCCACTGCAACTCGCGTCTTCAGAGAAATCACCAAAGTGACGCGAAGTCCCACCTACCTCATAACAAAACGTTGACAGACCGGGCGTGCGTAACGACGATTTTGACTAGGAAAGTACATAGCACAGTGGCCACGGGCAGTCATGGGAGAGGTCGCTGTAGGAGGAGCTGCGGTGGGAGGAACGGGACRGACTTAAACACACCGGAGGGTACTTCGTCCAAGTGTACATCATCTTTCCCTGGGTCTCGAAGGGGGTGAAGGAGACTGCCGCCGCTCGTAGATAGAGAAGCCCAAGGCCAAGGCAATAACACGAAGCCCAAATTATCAACAACACGAGTTTCTCTAGCAGGCTGGCCAACATGTGTTCCCGCTGCTGGACATGCACATGTTCAGAATTGGGTCGGTGAGGCCAAGGCGAGTCGTTACGTCTCGATCACTGGCCAACCTCACTACAAGATTTCAGGAGGACACTTACAAATTTTGGAACAAAATTCAGGGAGTAGACACCCGTGATCTATTTGTTCATCACCTCCTTACGTAGCGAAGACAAGAGTCTCGCGGTTTTGGGCAAGATGACTACCGCTTCACACTTTGTCAACTACGAAACCAGATACACCATCACCGCCCAAAAAAAAAAAAAAAAAAAACTTGGAAAGAAAAAAAAAAAAAAAACCAAAGTACTTGCCCCTGGGGGTTTGTGACAAGGGCAGTGATCTGGGCTTGGAACAGTAGTTCAATTCAGCTAATAAACTACTTTGGTCTCGAAGGCCTTGTTGAATCCTTTCAACCTTCAAGACGAGGGTTGAGTTCCCAGGCCTTCTTATACAAATCCAGACCATCCTTC